>JAMPIV010016556.1:0-151249 GCA_024509875.1 Oreohelix idahoensis | reverse complement strand
GTGGTGATGTGGGTTTCACATTCCAGTAATGGCTTCATTTCTATCTCCTTTCTGTAGAATAATGGCTACGCCTTCACTGTTGACTGTCCATCCTCTCTTCCAGAGTAAAGTACTGTTTCTCCTGTTGCTGTTTTAACTTTTCCTGCCCCTGTCCATCTGCTCTCACTTATCCCCAGGATTTGTAAACCTATATAGTTTACTCATTTCTGCTGCAGTGAAACCTGTCTTAGTTTACCCTGTCTCGATATTGTACTGACATTCACAAAATCATTTTCATTGTATCCTGTTTTGCGGTCAGGGACATCCGTTTTATGTCAGTGGCTTCCTTTCGGCTTTCACCACTGACAGTTATACGAGCCACAGACTCCGAATGTCAATCCCGCAGCAAAGTTTGTTCATTTGATGTTGTTTCCGTAACTTCATTATTTTTTTTTTACATAGACAGGGGTGTCAGCCCTATGCTAAAACCCCCAACCTGGAGGACCAGGGTACCAGCTTTTGTCTGACCCCTACCCAAACAAACCAGTCCAGCTTGGTTGAAACCTACAGGAGTTAAAATCACACTGGCCATAGCTCTGGAGATTGTCAGGGTACGAAGCTGCCATACCGCTACCAAGGTATAGGTACCATTGGATGGGCAGCCTTTTTTATTTGTTATTGGTTTATTTGAAATCATAGATTATTCCTTTCATCATAAAATTTTGTGACTTATATATGTGAAAGAAGTAGCGTGTTATGCAAGCTCTGTACGTCAGTTTGTCACATAGGATATATTTGATCATTACTACAGACTGACGTGGACCGCGCACTATCATATCGCGCGGTCTTACGTCATACCATTAAATAAAAACGAGAGAGGAGAGAAGTAATGGACTCAAGAGTGACTCAGTTATGATAGAGAGCAATAAATTGAGGAATCAAGACAAGAAAGAATAGTTTGTAGCTATGTGTTATGAGATGTGAAATTTCTTAAGTCCTATTATTGTTTGTCATTCAGTCCTGCAAAAAATCCGCAGAGTCTACACGTTACAAGTGTTTTGACGTTCTAATTGAAAAGAAGATAGAAAGAAAGCCCTCGTCCAGCCACAGCAGGAAAGTCGCAAGATAATGGATCATCAATAAATTTTCCCGCTACACGTGATCAATGGCAGGGAACAAACTCACTCCCGCCTTCTTGTACACGTCAGTTGGACCACAGGCAAGATTATATTCATTCTTTTTACAAGAATCGCATTTTCTACTCACAAGTTTTATTTGTGTCTATATAATCAAGATCACATACTTACAAATTTGATTCCTTTCCAATGTATCAAATTTAAACTCAATTATAAAAAGCCTTTGGTTTTAGTGCCTTGACCCCCAAAGTTCAGTTACTCAACACGTTCAGGGCATGAAGTGAATTCATTCTACTCAAAACGTTTGTACAGGCCATTACCTCGCTTTATTGCGCTTCGTATGGTATTGCGCTTTTTGTCAATTTATTCACTATTAATTATGTTAGAAACGTTTGCCTTCGTATTCCGATTTGCTTTGGCTTTCCACTAGAAAAAGATTACGATTCCGCTGAAAGGCTCAGATGATGAAGATTAGCATTTTAGTTTTAGCTTGTTCTTTTTAGACCTAACGCTATTGCGCACTTAATAGACATAGTGTAAACAAGATTTTAGGCTTTTATATGCACTGGGAAGCCAAAAAAAAAAAAAAAAAATAAATAAAATGGATGTGGCCCGCTTTATTGCGATATTCGCTTTTTATTGCGGTGGTCTGGAACCAAACCCGCAATATCTCCGAGGTATGCCTGTATTGAATGACATAATTTCATCCAGTCAAGTTTTATTGCACGAAACCTACTTGCACCAGAAGATCATTTCGTGAAGAGAATTTCTGTAGTGTACCTGAATGTCTTCCGTCAAAGGTTTTTACTATACTGTATTTCACTTTACGTTAGCTTCAGATACTTGCTTTAGTTCATTGTTCTGCGTCTTCTTCTATTCCCCGTAACACACTTTTTATTATATCAGTTTTGAGTTTATTGATTAATTCAAATGTTTCTTGTTTTGGCCCTGACTTAGTTCTGTGGATTTTATAATATGTAGATGTAATGCATCCCTTACCGCGCGTAGCTGTTAAATATTTATTCTTGTTTTGGTAATTATACATTCCTCGTTCGCCTTTAGACTTTGTGACGGTATTGCAATTAAAACCTTAGTGCCTTGAACTAAGTTCAGTTACTCAACACGTCAGGGCATGAAGTGAATTCATCTACTCAAAACGTGTACAGGCCATACCTCGCTTTATTGCGCTTCGTAGGTATTGCGCTTTTGTCAAATTATTCACTTTTATTTATTAGAACGTGCCTTCTTATTCCGATTGATTTTGGCTTTCCACCAGCAAAGCAGGGGAGCTTTGCAGTAATGGTCCAACAGTGGCCAATACTCAAGAGTATCTAATATGGGCCTTCAAAGGTGTCTACCTTCGCACAAGATTACTCTTGGTAGAGATGTAGATAGAAGGGTAATGACACTTCTATCATAAAGGGAGTCTTCATAAGATATTCAGATAAGCGAAAACAATGCTGCTTTGGCTCAGAACGTTAATTCTTGAATCTGCCGACCACTTTTGTGAAGAATTTAGCAATGATTAAGTTTAGCTCGTTAAGCCCCCTCCTCTGATTTACTGTCAAGGTTTGTCGGGTGTAAGCTGTTTCCCAGAAATGTCAAGTATAGCTATAAAGTTTGGTCCCTCGCTCTTATGCGTTAGGCATTGTCCCTTCTTTTTCCAGAGATAGTACTTTCTGCTGGTACCACCAATATTGAATCCTGGCTCACCCATACTGTTTGCTCGATGAATAAATGAGACTTGAATTGGCCTCTTTCCACGCGTCCGGGGTCGTTTCTTTAAATAAGATTATTCCATCTATGACTCCGTGTCGTTTTCAGTTATGTCCACAGTATCGGTTTCTATTAAAATGATAGATGTTCTCGGACATTTCAGAAGTCATATGGGAAGGGAGCCGGTCGTTTTCATGGATGTATTTACCTTACTCTATCAAGGTCGGGGAGCAACTATCAAGAGGAGTTGGGATTATATTGGATTCAGAGAACAGTAAAAACAGTGAAGGGTTCCTGGTCAGTTTCAGATCGCGAGGTGATCATGGTTTTAAGCTACTGGGGTAAGCCTTTTGGACATTGGTATAAAACAGAGTCTATGCCCCAAAGTCAGAACAAGAAGTTACTCAGAAATAGAGGGATTTCTAACGAAGATCTTAGACGAAGGCTATGAAACAACTACAATCAACAGGACATTAAAGATCGTAATTTGGGGGGGCTTTAATGCAAATGTCGGACAAGGAAGAATTGAAAATATAGGTCGGATCCATTTGGAATTGGTGTGACTGAATTAAATTGATAACGTGGTGAAAAGCTTATATGAAATGGTGCAAAGAACTAGACTTATCGATTTTCGATACACATGGGATTTCAAAATCATCCAAGGAAGACTTGGGACCTGGAAAAGCCCAGGCGCCAGAGAACTAGAATTCAGATTGATGATTTCATACTGGATACAAAAAGCGTTTTAAGAATGCCGGTAAGTCATTTCAAAGTCAATACCAGGGGCAGACAGGGGACTGTGGAAGTGATCACATTCCAGTTGTGTGTAATCCAGAGTGGCGTGGCTAAAGAGGAATGGCTCAACGCGCAATGCAAAGAAATCGAGAGCAACAAAAAGTGAAAATAAAACTATGCACAAAAAAGTAAGAGAAATATCAGGGCAGCGTACCTGCATTCACACAGGATGTATAAAGTCAAAGGAAGGAAATATTCTAATGGACAAGGAAGATATTTTATGTATATGGTCAGAATATATAGAGGAGCTATATGATGATGATAGAGGCGATAAACCAAACATAAGAAAAAACATGGAAGGTCCACCCATATTGAAAGACGAGGTTGAATACGCTATTAAGAAAATGAAACATGGTAAAGCACCAGGGCCTGAGAATGTTCCTGTAGAAATCTATAAAGCATTAGGAGAACTTGGCATAGAGGAAATAACAAAACTCCTGAACAAGATATGTGACACAGGAGAGATACCCCCAAACATCTGCATGTCAGAATTCATCACTATACCTAAAACACCAGGAACAACAGAATGCGAATCACATAGAACAATCAGCCTAATGAGCCATGTCACCAAAATACTCCTTCGCATCATAATGGAAAGGACAAGAAATAGATTACGACCAGAAATTTCTGAAACTCAATTCGGTTTCGTTGCTGATAAAGGTACCAGAAATGCAATTTTCACACTATCAATGCTCATGGAGAGATGTATTGAGGTACAAAGAGACCTTTATCTATGCTTTGTAGACTACTCAAAAGCATTTGATAAAGTGAAACACCAAGATCTTTTTGATATTTTACATGAACTAAATATAGATGGGAAAGATCTTAGGATAATAAGGAACATATATTGAGAGCAGGAATCTGCGATCAGATTTGAAGGAGAACTAAGTGAATTCAGAGCAATTAAAAGAGGAGTTAGGGATGTGTGTGTTATCACCTGATCTTTTTAACATACACAGCGAGACGATACTTCGAAACATTGAACACCTCGAGGGAATTAAAGTCGGAGGACAAAATATCAACAATCTGAGATATGCAGATGACACAGTTTTAATATCTGAGTCAGAGGAAAATCTACAAATCATTCTAGACAAAGTAGTGGAAGAGAGCGAGTTGAAAGGATTATCTTGGAATGTCAGCAAAACTGTATGCATGGTAGTTTCTAAGAAAATACAAATACCAGTATGTTCTTTGAACAGCAAAAGAGAAAAAATCAAACAAGTCAATCTCTTTAAATATTTAGGCTACTCATTGACATCAGATGGCAGATGTGACACAGAGATAAAAAAAAGGATCGCCATGTCCAAGGAAGCCTTTACTAGGATGAGCAACGTAATGAAAAACAGAAACATCACCATAAGCACAAAAATTCGCTTACTAAGGGGCTACGTGTGGTCCGTTCTTTTATATGGATGCGAATGTTGGACAATGAGTAACCAAATGGTGAAAAAACTGGAGGCAGCGGAAATGTGGTTTTTGAGAAGGATACTGAGAATATCGTGGACAGAGAAGAAAACAAATGCCGAGGTATTGACAGCTGCGGGTGTTAATAGATCGCTCATCAAAACCACCAGGAAAAGACAAATGAAATTTACGGGATATATTAACAGAAGAGGAGGAGTGGAGGAATTAGTCTTATGTGGGAAAATACCAGGTAGGAGAGGAAGAGGAAGGCAGAGAAAGATGTATGTAGAAAGCTTAAACAACTGGGCAACAAACAACAGCATGGGCAACAACAACCTCATTAGCCTATCAAAAGACAAAGAAGATTGGAGGGTCATGATCGCCAATGTCTGTTTCAGACCAGGCACATGAAGAAGAAGAAGATATTTCCTGGGCTGTTTTTGTAAATCTGCCAAGATTCTCCAAGAAATAGGTCCAGCCTGATAAAAGGAATGCTGAACTCTAACTCTAGCAAGGTCTGGTGTCGCCGTGGCAAGCGTGGATCTCACAGTAAATTTTCACAGTGAAATAACACTGAAACGTGTCAAGTTATATGCCTGTCCTACCCCCGCATCTGTTTGTTATAGCTACTAAGAAAAAAAATCGTTTTCAAACATAAAGGTCCCGTGGCGAAAATCCAAGATATGTGTACGATTCTACATCTTGTATTGGTATTTCTTCAAGTTCAACCCTGTTATCATTACCTGCATTTATTCTCATTATTTTTGTCTTTTCCCTGTGTATTTTCAGACCCAATTGCTGTGACCTCTCATCGAGTGTTTTCACTTTGTCCTGCATCTGATTACGGTTATGGGACAGAAGAGCCAAGTCATCAGCAAAATCCAGATCATCCAACTGCTTAGTCAGAGTCCACTGGATTCCATTTCTGTTGTGTGTTGTCGATGATCTCATAATCCAGTCTATTGCTAGTAAGAAAAGAAATGGAGACAAGAGGCATCCCTGTCGCACTCCTGTTCTTATCCCAAGTGGTTCTGTAAGCTGTCCTTCGTGAAGAACTCTGCATGTCATGTCTTCATATGTTTTCTTTATTAAATTAATGATCTTCAGGGGAACTCCATAATGCCTCATCAATTTCCAAAGTGAGTCTCTGTCTACACTGTCAAATGCCTTTTCGTAGTCCACAAATCCGATGTATAGTGGTGAATTCCATTCCAGACTTTGTTCAACTATTATTATCAAAGTGGCTATCCGGTCTGTACATGATCTGTTGTGTCGAAAACCTGCTTGTTCATCTCTCAGTTTCTTGTCTATGGACTCTTTTAATCTCTCAAGGATAATCTTGTTTAACACTTTTCCTGGCACTGATAGTAACATTATTCCTCTATAATTTGTGCACTCTTGTAAATTTCCCTTCTTAGGCAACTTAACCAGATATCCTTCCTTCCATTCTGCTGGTATCTCTTCCTGTTCCCAGACTTTGCCAAGTAATTTATATAACATCTCTGTAGCCGTGTCGATATCTGCTTTGATGGCATCTGCTGGAATGCCATAAGGTCCAGACGCTTTTCCATCTCTTTATTTCTTCCTTCATTGGTCTTTCACCGTTAATTTGTAGCTCTTCTTCTGCTGGCTGGATGTCCGGGGGATTTTGTGGAGCTGGTCTATTGAGAAGGTCTTCAAAATATTCTGTCCACGTCTTCATTTACTCTTGTATACTGCTGAGCAGTTTTCCATTCTTGTCTTTTATGAGGCAACCTGTTTGCTTGTATTTCCCTGTTAGCTTTTTTGTGCTGATATACAGTTCTCTCATATTTCCTTTGGCTGCAACATCTTCTGCCTCTCTTGCCAACTCCTCAATATACTTCCTCTTGTCTCTTTTGATACTTCTTTTTACTTCTTTGTGTGCTTCTGTGTACAATTCTTGAGCCTTGGCTTTGGAACTTCTGGTTTTGCTTGTGTTTAAATCTGCTTTCTTGTTTTTTCTGTCTTTTATCTTATTGATGGTTTCTGTTGTTATCCATGCTTTTTGTTGTCGTTCCCTTTTCCCCAGTATTTATTCACATGTCTCATTCCATACAGTTTTGATTTGCTGCCAATAGTCTTCTGTATTCTCTACATCTTCCAGCTGTTGGAGCACTTGGAATTTGTTGGATATTGTGAACGCAAATTTGTCTCTTGTTTCTTGGTTTCTTAGATGTCCTACATTAAATTGTTGTCTATAATTTTGCATTGTTGCATATCTCTTGAGTTTCTTTTTTCCTTTGGCTATCAGAAGGTGGTGATCTGATGCCACATCTGCTTCTCTATATACCTTTACATCCTGCAATGATGATCTAAACTTCTTGTTTATGCATATATGATCAATCTGATTCTCTGTTCTATGGTCTGGTGATATCCATGTTGCCTTGTGTATTCTCTTATGTGGAAACATGCTTCCTCCTATAGCCAGTTGATTTCAAGCACAGAAGTTTGAGAATAGTTCCCCATTTTCATTCATTATTCATAGCCCATGTTTTCCCATGACTTCTTCAAAGCCGGTGTTGACTGTACCTATCTTTGCATTCATGTCACCCATCGAAATTGTGATGTCTCTTCTTTTTACTTTTTCCATAATTTCCTATCGTCTAGTGTAAAATGCTTCTTTCACAGACTCTTCTTTGTCATTAGTTGGTGCATAACATTGGATGGTATTTACCTTCATTTTCTTTTTACCTGTTTTAAAAGTAGCTGCTATTATTCTGGGTCCAACAGCTTCCCATTAAATGAGTGCTTTCTGTGCTTCTTTAGATAACATAAGAGCTACCCCTTCACTGTGGTGTGAACTTTCGTCTTCATGTCCTGAGGACAGCACCAATTCACCTGTGATGAGTTTCTTCTTGTCTACCCCCTTCCACTTTGTTTCACACATTCCCAGACCCTCGATTTTATATTCCCTCATTTCTGCTGCTACTTGTGCCACTTTCCCTTGTTCGTTTAATGTCCGAACATTCCAGGTGCCAAATCTGGAAGTTCTCCTAGAAGAAAGAAGGTTAGTCAGTAACACAGACTCCTTTCGGCTTTCTCTGTGTTGCATCATACGCCTCCCAGCTAGAGGACTTTCCCCTGTCTTGGATGGCTGTGTTTTATTTTCCTTAATTGACTTGTCCATGTTTGTTGAAGTTTTTTGTGGTTTAAATTTTTTACAGGATGGGGTAACCAGCCCCATGCCCAACCCTCCTTAGTCGCTTTCTACGACATGCATGGCAGGGAACAGGGTTACTATTCTTTGCTTCCCTTTCGGGCCCCGGTAAAACACGTGTGTTACCTCTCCTTGGTTATGAAATACTTTCACCAAAAACGTAGTGCTTGATGTTGGAGAGTTGCGGTCTGTGGATAGATCTCTTTCTTACTTCTGCTTCTATATCTCTAAAATTTTGAAGCTCTTGTAGCCTAAACGGTTGTTCTACTTGCTACTGGCACTACGGTTTCTATCTCTCTCTGCTCTGTCTGCTGCGTCTGCCAGTTTTATCCATCTACGTGTTTAGTAATCGTTCTCACGCACTCTGTACATGTTGACAGACATTCTATCGTGTCAAATCGTGCTGACCGTATTATGTTATTAGTTTAAGTGCGTGTGAACGTTTCTAAACCTATGGTAGTTACTAGTATCCAACTTAGTTAGGGATTTTTCCGATATAATTTGAGGACCGCTACTGATGCAAATTTTCAGTCACGTACTACGAACTATCTACTCGTCATTTTCGACACATGGCGGGTCATACTGATCTGTTTTGCACTGCAGTTACTTACTTTTACTGGATTCCTGAAACCTTGAACACCCCACCGTGAACTTCATCTGTCACTGACTGCCATCTGTACTTGGGTTACGATGAAACGTTACTCGTGAGTGGAATAAGGCATTTAACTGTTGAAGCTTTGAAATGAATGCGATATACTCCAAGGTCCATATTATGCCACATGTACAGCCCTAGTTGGTTTGTCAACATGACTATCCCGCTCCCAACCCAACCTAGCTTCTATACTGCTAAAACGGTCATCTACTTAAGAGTCGATTATACCCTATTGAGATAGTGGATTGGGAATAATCTGTTACCTCATTGATTAACGTTGAGTAAATGACCGTCTGTGATGGGGCCCGTATTGCATAATAAACTCAGGGGGTCCTACTGCTTACCATGAAGTGTAAACAGGATATGATACACGCCTCGTTAACAACGCTTTTTTGGACCCCCATCTTCACTCCTGGGGAAAATGCATTGAGGGGCAGACATTGACCCTAATTTTTGTGTAACATGATTTGTAGCCCAATTTTCCTTCTTGAACCATCGGACATTTCAGTAAGATTTTAGTGCAACACCATGACTAGCCGCGCGCTCCGCCTCGCCCGCGCATCCGCGTCAGCATCACGCTCGGCCGCATCTTTGACGCCATTAACCACTCCCGAGTTTGCTGCAATTGCGGTACCCAGATTTTAATAGAGGTGGGTCGACGTCGAAAATCGAACACTCGAAGCCAATTTGCGTGGCGGTTATCTAAAAAACCTACAAACTAACATTTTGGCCGCTTGCCAGATCTACTACATGGGATGATTTCGGCAATCCTTGATTACCATGGCCCACTGACGCTAGTAATGTAACGCCAGAAAAGAAAGTCTGTCAGTTAAGCGTAATCTTGTCAACAGAAGAGGGATGGAACAATTGAAAGTCTTTCTCACCTGCTCAACCAGTCAGGCATGTCATACCAACGAGATGACTGTAATACATTAACGCAAAATGCTACCATCGCCTTGCCATATAACCCGCCTCATCGTTTAAAGTGAATTCCGCAGACAAAGCTAGTATATACACGCTGTGACAAAGCCAACCTGATTCCACACACAGTCAGTTTAAATTCTCGACCCCCGTAGTGTAAGTTGTGACGTCACAAAAACCCGTGTTTATTTGAAAAATTTAAAAAAGTGCTGGCGTCCTGCAGGAAGCGCGCGAACAAGATGGTAACTTTATGGTAAAAAAGTTTATAATTAAGACTGGTCAGGTATAAAACTGTGAAAAATCTAAACCCCGCACATGAAGACCAGTTAGTCATAAAAATTAATATATTCCCATGTTTGGGCTTCCTGTATTCTGAGCACAAATTAGTTTTAAACTAGTTTAATGGGTAGTCAAAATTAATTAGCCAAGTTATTGAGTGAAAAAATGTGTTACTATTTGACCTGGAAAACGCGTAAAGACGAACGCACTGTTTTGTACCTTTGCTCGTTAACTGTAACCGTTATTGGGAACGATTGGTTTGAAAGGAGTCCATAGGAGTAATTCGATTGTGATTGGAGGGTATAGGAGGGGTAGACAGAGAGTATTCTGTTGGCAGAAAAGATAAAAATCTAATATTTAGAAAAAAAATCACTCCTAGTCCTCGCGAAGTAGTGTTTTTCAATATGTCCACTGTTAGTTTTTCCTGAAATGTATGATCCTTAGCTGGGATCAGGCCGGTCCCTCGGCATCCTGCCACACAGCGTTTACACCTACGAGCCACTGGGCGGGCGCTAATGGTCCCGATCATGTTGGGTAAGTCAAGCTGGGGCGCTCCGGCGGCGGTTGCCCCGCTCGGGGGGCCTGCTTCCCCTATATCCCCCCCCCGGCTGGTGCGCAGCCTGGGGGGTTTCAGAAGCGGGGGGGTGGTGCGGGTAAACGGGGACTATGTGTCGGTTCTCGGGCTACAGTCCTGCGTATTCTGGGCTGGCCTGGGGGTGATATTTTATTGGGGTGATATTGACTGTGTTGGATCTGCGTAATTGCACTTACGTACCCCAGTTATTACAATAGAAAATTGGTGTCCTGCGTTTTCGCTCTTTTGGGAAGGTCTTTGGTACAAAACGCTATACTTATTATTACCCCCCCCAGAGTTTTCTTCAGGACCTGTGGTTTATTTTTCTTTTTTTAACAGCCGGTTAGTGGTTAACAATCAAAGTTTCTTTCGGTCCTGCTAAACTGAAAATGATTTTCACAGTTGCCAGTGGGAAAAAGCTAACATGCACGGTATCCTATGCGCAAAAACATCGATTGTTGCCCAGTCCCACATGACAGAGCGCGCGGCCTGCGGAGTGGGCCGGTAAGGTCCCGGAATAGGGGCACTGTGGGTTACGACCTACATTTGACTTCCCCCCGCGCTCTCCTATGCCCCCCCCGCCGGCCCGGCCTCTCCGTGCGCCTTTCGTCCCCCCCGTCGGCCCCCTTCACGAGTCCGGTATCCTCCCACCCCACCAGTGCCCCCTCGTCACCACTCGGCCCCCGTAGGAATCATACACGTTGTTTCAGTGCCTCAGCTTCCTGGTACAGTTGTGGGTATCCAGACCTTGATGTCCCCCCCCCCCCCCCCTCCCAACCCGTCCCCGATTATTGCGCCCCCCCACACAAGTTGTTTTCGTCGTTACTGCACCAGGAACCTTGTCAGCCGTTGGTCCCCATACCAGAGACCCCCCCTGTGCTAAATACGGCGACCGCATCATCTTTTTCCCTAGATAACAGTGACCATCTGAGTCGGGCCAAGCTCAGTTTATCCCAAACTAACCCATTACTATACCCGTCTGTTATAGAAAATAACATATAATAAATTGTTGGCCAAAGAGACCTTTCAAGCTTAATTTTAACTTCCTGAGAGAGTCCCCTATGATGGGACACGTCTACCCCCACCACATAACTATTAATTTACCTAGTTGTCATTTAACTTAGTGAACCTACGATACACTATTTTGATTGCGGTTATTTATAACTTGACATGAACCAGAAGATCCATGGTTTTGTATTTTAATTGTTTTGTTTTATTTACTTTCTTTAATATCAAGTTTTGGTTGTTGGGCCCTGATGCACCCCCGAATACCCTATTCTGGCGATCAACGGGGAAACAACAAATTAAATGTAAATAACCATGTTATACCCGTGGAGATCCTTTCTTTGTAACACCATTTACGTCTCTACTAATTAAATTATCCTTTCGCTTATCGATGTGTCAGTGTGTTTGTCGGTTGTTAGCTACATTGCGAATCAGTCATATACACCTATATATTTATATATTCCCCTAGTTATATTCCCCTCAGTGTTTGTCCATATGCTTCCCCCCCACACTTGCACACTCCATACATCATACTACCTATAACCCATAGACTCCTATTAGACGGTAAGCTACGACACTAAACCATAAATACAACTATTAGTCAAGCCTCCAATATGTTGATTGTATACAGGTCGGTAAGGTGATCAGCAGATGAAGGTGTTCCTCGATAGATGTATAAGCCCAACCATTTAAGTATTAATACAGGGACCTTCACAGCTGACCCTCATTCAGTACAATAGGAATAAAACATATTATTAACACTCAAAATCCCCACAATCCTGATTAACGCTTCGGAATTTTGCTACAGCAGTATTTGAAGACCTGAGTACCTCTTGGCCATAGTGGTTATCACAAACCCATAGTTTCAATATTAGGGATGTTTTACTCTTCAAACCACGTCGTAGTAGTAATATCTCTTGTTCCGCACTAATAATGTGCTATTGTCGGACGGGAGATAGAAGAAATGTCTTAGGTTTAAACAGGTATGCACTTCGAAGCTTCAGGTTGGCCCTTAAGTTTAGTGTTTCCTATACTATGCATATATAACAGAAAAATGCAATAGTTCTCCTAACCAAAATGATTCTTTATTATAGATGTGTTGTACGTAAGCCCTACCACGTCGTAAGTATTAAGGTCAAACTTTAATTGCAACACTAAAATGCATGTCAGGAAATACACGGAGATAATTTAATAAAAGTAGTTTTCGCTTATCAGTGTATTACAATTTTAGCGCCAAACGCGTACCCACATTTTGGATAGTTATTGCGGGGATTCTCTTAGGCCCGGGGATTCCATGCTATGT
Organism: Oreohelix idahoensis; assembly: GCA_024509875.1. NCBI lineage: Eukaryota > Metazoa > Mollusca > Gastropoda > Stylommatophora > Oreohelicidae > Oreohelix > Oreohelix idahoensis. Next base: position 138,307 of record JAMPIV010016556.1, on the reverse strand, counting down.
ACTTACCCGCGCTGGTCTGGCTCATCCCAAATAGAACTTGCCTTAAACATAAACTCCCGGTCGAGTCACGATTTGAAAAAACACAGAGGCGGGGAAAGCAGGAGCTTATATTAACTGCCAGCGTTTGCCTTCTGCAGTTGTTAGCAGGACTGTCGTCAGTGACCGATAATTATTATTTTACCGATTCGCCCGTGTCCTATAGTTCCATTGTTATTTTAATGTTCTCAAACTCATTTTATTGGTTCTGTTTTTCCTAGACATTTTGTATTCTTATTTTACTTTCATTTTTCTCCTTCTCAAACCCTACACCGACTCCGAGTGATTTACGTTTCTGGCTTTCAGTCAGAAATAGATTAATCCCCCCACTGGACACAGCAGAACGGGTCATATATATCGTAATGTTTATCTAAAACCGACCTGTAGGTCCACTCGCCCCCCGAACCAGGGGAAATGGTCTCTGCGCGCGCTCTTCTGTCTTTGATCACGAGCGGCTAGGTTCCCTTTGACGGTCTGGGGTAAAACCGTTTCATCTTTCGAACACTAGGGTGGAAAGATAACAATTCGCGGTCACAGTCTCTGGGGTTTTGCCCCCTTTAGACGGAGTTAAGAGCTCTTCACATAATATTATGCATTTCTCCTACCTGAAAGGAACTTTCTTGCGGTTGTTGACTTCCTTGATGTCTCTAGGATTAACCTTTGGTCTTACTTATCTTGATTTACAGCATTGCGCAGATACATCCTGTAGAATCAGAGTTCATGCAGGGTGTCCATGGGTGGCGTTGTCATGGTAAAACATATAAAACTAGGAAGAGTCTTTACTAGACAAAGGTCATTCAGTGAATATTTCCTGGGCCCGTAGATGACCCACCTTGAGATTAAGGACAAACTTTTTAAACACAGTACTAGTATATGGTGTTTGCCTATTTGTTCTCAGTCATTTTCTAGGGTGTTGAGTTGGACATATTCTTATAATTATTTATATTTTATATTCATGTTAGCTTTTTTACTATATTATATATCTGATAGGAATGTGAACCCACGTGAATTCATATTTGAGGTTATTTCTCCACGGTATATTTAATTCACAGGTAATAATGTCAGCGCTGTCCTACGGCCTTGTTTAAAAAGCGAAGTCTTAAAAAACTCAGTTACGGTTCTAATCATGGGTTAAATGTTTAAACTTACATTAAACAATTAACTAGGCGTAGAATTCAGTCCACAGTTGCTTTTATCATGGGACGTTATAGTATATGGCTAAATTTAACTGTCATTTCTGTATAGATAAATGTCATCGGTGTTGGGATTTTGTTCACCTATAAAATAAAAATGCAATAGTAAGTTTGCAAGGTAATAATTCTGTGAGGGATTATAGGGAGATAGTCAACTTATTCCTTTTTTGATAAGATATTTTAGTGGCAAGGGTAGCAAGAGGCCCAGATGAGGATCATTTTTATGCCTTACTTGTGTGGGCTACCGGCCATCTTGTCTAGGTCCCTTACACAGTCAAGCACGTCACCCAGGCATAGATTATAATTCTATCTCTATGATTCAGCCACAACAAATGTATTATTCTATAGCAAGAACATCTGCTATTTTCTTATGTTACTCATTTTGTGGAATGCTATATATTATCTTCCAAACCAAAGGGGGATCAAACGATTTGGTTTTGTGGAATGTCAAATGCTGTTAATACTTGTTTATGTACATTCATTTAATGTTGTTAGATGAATAAGCTTATTTCATTTTAAACCTAGTAACTAACAAGGTTTAGGTTCTCCTGTGATGTTGACCGAATTGGCGGAGAAAAAGAAGAAGAGGGAGATTTGGCTCGTTCAGCCCCATACCATTTATTGACAGGTACACATGGGGTGTACAAAAAGATATTCTAAGCCTATGCTGGGCACATGACTTATAATTAGATTTAGAATGTGAAGGTGCAGAGCAATAAACTAGGTTATATAGCATTAGATTGATTTTGGTTGTTGCCTCTGTGGTAATAGGCGTGTCTTGTCGTTTTTGGGGTCTCAGTTTCAGGAGGCCGAGGGACCAGAATCGCTAGACGCAAGACTCCAGGTCAGGGCGATGCAACGTTCAGTCAACTACTCTCTCAGGATCTAGAGGGTTTCTGAGCCTATACATCTAGCAACCGATATCGTCATAACACATTTCCTGAATCAAAACCCCCTTTTTGTCAAACGCCCTAATTTATGCTTCCACGAAAGGGCACAACGGAGAGCCAACGCTAAAAAATCTGGAATCCATCCCAAATGCAGTACAAGTTGTTTATCCCAACTAGGCCTATTTGGTATTTCCAGTACAGAGCTTTGCCGCTTCCACAGGCATATTACATATCAGCTGCAGCGTCTCTATTAACTGATTTACTCATATCAACCCGCCTTTGTGTGCCCTAATAACGGGGCAGGCAGTTCAGTCAAACCACAGCAAAATACAGTTTAAAACAAGGATTTACAGACATGCAAGCAATAGCGCCGCCGGATAAGGAGCGCCTGGGACTCTTTGTCCCTCAAGTGCATTTCGCACCTGGTGTAATTTCTGGGTTTTTTATGTTGGAACATTCGCACCTTAGGAGAGGCGCCTGAGCAAAGATTAAACAGCGTCGTCTATTGCCCCCTCCACGCATCTTCAAGGTCACCAACGTTTAGCACCAACAAGGAATTAGTTTGGTATTTTCACTTCAATTCATCTTGATGGAACATATTTTACTCATGTGTAAGGACACTTTCTGGGAGCTAGCTTCTCGGTCCCACGAAAAAAGCGGACAGGGGGGGGTTTGGAAACGCTCAGATTTATTCATTTAGTTATAATTCACGGACCGGTACAAGAGGAGTCTTCCAGGCCCACCTCGCCATTGGTGACTATTGATGATTATTTTGATTATTGATGTAATTTTATGTTGTTGGTGATGAAATGCATTATTTTCATACATGCTTCTTCATTTAATAAAGTTTACACATTTATTAATGCGCTGTTCACGACCCTTCCACCCATAATTAACTTGTTTTAGCTCTTTACTATAATCTCTATGTTTGATAAGAGAAAAGAGTGAGAGCAGGAGGTGCTTAGACAGTAAAAGTGTGTTGAGGCATTGGAGGAGGAGAGATCAATTTGATATAAATCTTCTTCCAGGTTGTCTCAAGTCCATCTCCTATTTACACCTTTCTGTGTGTGTAATCTATAACTCTGTCAGTCCACTATCCCTTGTCGATTTCACTACTATTGTCAAACTCGACAAATACTCTACACTTTACTCAACCGACACAGACCTTTATTAACCATTGAGGGATTGTCTGTTTGTGTTCCTGGGGTAATGAACAGAATAATATAATATATTTACTATATTATATTTATTATATATTATATATTTCTTATATATATATATATATAATTGTGTGTAATTATATTGTTTAATCCAACTGTGCGATTACGATGTGTATAAGATTTGTTTTAGAAGGGGACTGTGTATTCTGATGAAATTAACTGGCTCATGTGTACTTCTAGAGGCAAAGCCCCGCCTTCGTGTGATTATTTAAATATTGAGAAAGATGGCCTAATTTGTGTCTGTAAGTTGGGAATGGTATTTAAAGATAGTATTTCCTTGAAGTAGAATGAGTCACCTTATCAGGAACATAAAGAAGGATGAAAGGGATCATAGTTCACAGTATCAGTTTTTGACATATTATTTAATAAGTTTTAATTCACAACTCACAAATTATTGGTATGGGAAGGCGAGTTCATTGGAAAAATACTTATAATTTAAGGGGGGGGGAAAAAAATAGGTAAGAAAAGAAATTGTGATCAAATTTGAATTTTAAAAATGATTGTTGATAAACTATTTGCTATACATGGTGCATCTGCTAAGCACGCTTATCTGGAAACTGTCCCTATCGCCCCAATCTGTATCATATAAGAGGGGTATGGAATAGAAAAATACAGGGATTTGCGTTTTGAATTCATTGCAAGGTTTAATCCTTTAACATAAAGTCTCAAAAATCAGAAGAGGCTGCTCTTTCAAAAGTTTGCAACGTATGCAGTGCCAGTTGGTGATAGCAGGCCACGTCATCACGTTCGTGACCTACTGGAACCAAGTTTCAATCCTGTAATTGTATTTCCAGCATATAAGGGAGCCAAGATGCAGTGGGGACTAAGATAAGGTTTGTTAATGCCAAACTGTGCAGCTTACTACAGATTCCAATAAAGGACATATACGAATCCAGTTTTGTGTTGACCAAACTTAATATAGTGTTTTCTTATAAACTCTTTAGTAATAATAATAAACAATCCCTACAAGTGAATGATCAACGCAAGCGAAAGTTGTCTTACAAATCGATAGACTTTTTGACCCAAGAGAAATACATTTGTTTAACTATTAACTATTATTATTATTTCAGTGTTTTGTAAAAATATAGGAATTTTAACACTTTGTCAAAACAGGAAAAGAGAAAACTGTTTTAATTTTAAATTGTAAATATTCACCAGAAGGACTTTCTTTAGATTTTTTTAAGTTTGTATTACAGTTTCGGTTGGTGAATATAGTTTTTTATATAAATTGGCCCCTAGCAGAGTCAGAAAACATATTTATAAATACACATAATCACAGTGGCGGATCAGGAGAGGGTTGCAGTTAGGGATCTCAGATGTACTACATCACCATCTTCTCTGGGAACTTCATCAATAGCTTGACCCTATCTTTTTGGTATAAACAAAAAGACCCTTACTCTCTTCAGAGAAGGGGGTATTACTGATAAGACAGACTCTTATCTGGCACTATCCTGGTATCATCTGATACACCTTTATGTCCAGGATATCTTATTCTTTATAACATCTCAAACCTCTCGCGACAGTCATTATGTAAAACAAATTGCTGCAGAAAACAACGCTGACAGAGCACATGAAGAATGAATGTTTCTCCACCACGACCTTGTCTAGAATTATCAGTTGCTACAGAAAACAACACTGACAGAGCACATGAAGAATGAATGTTTCTCCACCACGACCTTGTCTAGAATTATCAGTTGCTACAGAAAACAACACTGACAGAGCACATGAAGAATGAATGTATCTCCACCACGACCTTGTCTAGAATTATCAGTTGCTACAGAAAACAACGCTGACAGAGCACATGAAGAATGAATGTATCTCCACCACGACCTTGTGTAGAATTATCAGTTGCTACAGAAAACAACGCTGACAGAGCACATGAAGAATGAATGTATCTCCACCACGACCTTGTCTAGAATTATCAGTTGCTACAGAAAACAACGCTGACAGAGCACATGAAGAATGAATGTATCTCCACCACGACCTTGTCTAGAATTATCAGTTGCTACAGAAAACAACGCTGACAGAGCACATGAAGAATGAATGTTTCTTTCCACCACGACCTTGTCTAGAATTATCAGTTGCTACAGAAAAACACGCTGAACAGAGCACATGAAGAATGAATGTATCTCCACCACGACCTTGTGTAGAATTATCAGTTGCTACAGAAAACAACGCTGACAGAGCACATGAAGAATGAATGTATCTCCACCACGACCTTGTCTAGAATTATCAGTTGCTACAGAAAACAACGCTGACAGAGCACATGAAGAATGAATGTTTCTCCACCACGACCTTGTCTAGAATTATCAGTTGCTACAGAAAACAACACAAACAGAACACACGAAGAATGAATGTTTCTCCACCACGACCTTGTCTAGAATTATCAGTTGCTACAGAAAACAACACTGACAGAGCACATGAAGAATGAATGTTTCTCCACCACGACCTTTTCTAGAATTATCCAAGCATACACATGCTGTTGTAGCAGTGGTATCTGTAGCAATTTGTTTTACATGATGAGGTTATCAACCTCATGCACAACCTCATATTAGTCGCCATGTACGACATGCATAAGGGAGCAGCAGCTATCCTTTCTCTGTCTCATCAGAGACCTTCAGGACCTACACATGTATTGCGTATTGTCTCCCCTGCTCTGCAGTAGTGGTCTAACAATGGCCAAACTTTGAGTAAAATTATGAGGGTTTACAATGGTATCAACCTTCGCTCAAGATTACTCTTGGCAGAGATATAAATATTCTGTACCGGAATTTAACTTATCTGGCGGTGTGCGGTCAGCTGGAGTCTGGTTCCATCACTGTTGGCTCCCCGTTGTGGAATGTTCCTTCTCTTTATGAGTCGAATGTTTTGGCAGCAGCACGTGCCTTGCAGCAAGGCCGGGGTAACTACTGAGGTTGCCTAGTCAAGTATCTCTTCAAGACCCATCTGATACAGGTGTCTAGCGTCGACTGCTGGCAGTGTGTCACAAAATTGGTTGCACTTACAGACGTGATGCACAGAAAAGGCCGTAATTTACTGCAACTAGTTTAAGGTGCAATTATCCCTCAGACAGATGAAGTTACAGCGCACTGAATCCTTCTAACTATTTTCACATGCGGAGAACCCTAAGGCTTGGGCTTCCAGTATTATTATGGGAGTTTTACACTTTCTAATTTTAGCAGCTACTCCTAATCCTGTGGCGGGTCCTATAGCGAATCCTATTTACGAGCTCTTATTTTTGGCTGTCTGTGATCTCCTCTGACGAGATAGGAAAATGCAGGGCTAAGACCTTCGAACGTGCCAGGTTATAAAGTTAATGTTTAGCCCGCACACGTTTGACTCTCCGTAAGGTTCTGTTTGGGGTGGTTCCAATCACAAGTACGTTTATTTTATGAGCCTTTTTGCGCACCACATAGGGTCTTGTATTTGAAAGCTATGTGATGCACAAAAGGGCATGGATGCGAATGTGTTTATGCGTGGTTGTGAGGGTGACGTGAAATTGTTTGCAGTAGTAACGAGAGCATTGTGTGGAAGATGTCCGTTGGGATTAGCTGTGTGTAGAATATGTCCGTATGGACCGGCTGTATTTTAGGCAGTGTTGAATCTTTGGAATGAGACGTCTCCCAACTTATATAATATTTCAGGAAAGTGTCGGATACATGTACGTGGATAAAAAGGGAGTACATAAATAATACGGATGTATCAGAATCATTGCAATTGATTTATACTGAATAATTACCTGCCCGTGTATTTAGCATGGAATATGTGTATAAAATATTTATTTGCAGAGAAGCACTGAGAAGTTCGATGGATGACTGAATTATAATGAAGTGGATTTTGTGATACGATTATAATCAAGAATTTTATACGAAGAGAAGTTTAAGTGGACGTTATTAAAGATGTTATGTGTGACCTGAAGTTCAAAAGTACTGTTGATCAAGTTGGATTTGAAGTATTGTGTCATTGTTTATTGAGACCCCACTATCAGCAGATCATAAAACCCCTAGCCATTTAGTTCACCATTCTGACATCGAACCAAGGCGTCTGATTTTGGTAGGGGTTTCCTCCATCTTCATGTTGAACATTACTACATGACAATATGATGTATTGCCCCTTACATGTTATTTTCAAAATCATTATATCACCGACGTGCCTTAGATTATTATTACTGATAATCTCTTCCAAGGTATTACTTTCTTCTCATCTTGATAATTACAGCAAATCTATCGGAAGTGTTATATCATTCCTCGTGCTTGTCGTACATTTTTAAAGATAGGTCAGAAGATATTTATGGTCCCGTCTGAGCAGAGGTGATAGTGGTAAATATGTGAGAATAAAGGTGTAAGAAATAGATTTTTCATGAGGGAATAGTTTACGAGGAAGATCTGTCTCTGGAGTGAGTAGTTTCTCTAGTCCAGCCTATCTATACGACTATATTTTAATAGAAGACAATCTTTCTCTCCCTATATGAAATATAAGTTACACTAAACATACCCACGCACACAATTAGGTGACAACAATACACACAAACGTGAAAAACTATGGTTAATTGGGTATGAGTCTGACCAACACACACAGGTAAGTTGTTTATTATCATTAAACTTTTTACAACATCAAACATATAGAGAAATCAAATAAATCAAGTTTACAGATATATGAAAATAACCGAATAAGTGCCCTCCCCTTGTTGAGAACAGATCCCAAAAGAAGTTAATAACCCAAAGGTCAAAGATAAGCACTAGATTACAGAATAGACTGTGAAGAACAAGTTCCCACTAAATTACTACTCAGTAAAGTACTCAGTTTAGCGAAATAAAAAAGAAATTAGTACAATGATTGTAACAAAGGAAAATATTTACTCTCTCTCTGTCTCTCACTCTGTCATCTGTGGCCACAAACACTCTTGCTTACCTAATAATGGTGTAGGTATCCCTTGAAAAATTACAATAGTCTGAACCTATATTGTCAGGTGGGTTGCCCAAATCTGGCCCCAGTTTAGCCTTTGTATCGAATAATAATTACAAGGTGGACGCCAAATTTGGTGGTTTAATTTTTCCTGGATGAATCTTGCGTCACCATATATAGTTACTGAAGCAAGACGTTCTCGTGACGTTCATAGTTACAAAAGAGAAAAGTAGTTCCTGTATTGTCTAGCCTCTGGTTGCTAAGACAAATGTTACAATATGTGAAACTGATAATGATGGTAAATCCTATCGGCTGACTCTTATGGTGAGTGCCGATTTTGAAACAGCGTAGTTTTCTGGATCACTCCGTTGCCACGGCTGTCAAACGTCAGGAATAGTGGGCTGGAAAATTTTGATAAACAATTCTGGGTAATGTACCGCCCAGTTACGATTAATATTACTGTTTCTATTTCTCTCTCTGAATGAAGAAAGAGGACCGAACAGGTCCAAAAATCGAAGACCCAAAGTAATAATAATGTTACTGGTAATATTAGACCGCTGGTTTTATTAAGTGCTAGATAAGGAAGAAAAGAACATTTAAAAAACTGCTACTATCCTATCCTATCCACCCGTAAGTTTACGCTATGGCATGTCGGGAAAAAAGGGTATTTGCCCTCCCCCATTATTGCCTGCGAGAAAATGAACAGCGCACAAAGTCAATTATTATTCAATTTATCCATACGCGCACTTTAACAAGAATCGCCTGTCACTACTAGCTATTTGTCAGCATCTATTGGTTTGTCACATGACATTAACTCTAGTCACTTATTTAATTTCACACAATGAAATATAATGCGAATTCTATTCGGTCTCTGATCCATATCACTTAATAATCTCAGTCAGCTAAGCCGTATCTTCTTGTATAAGAAAAAAATGGGGTGTTTGAAATTACATTACTCTGAACGACTGGCAAGAAATATCTATGCGTTATGTTATTTCACTAGTTTTAAACGCTAGGGAATTATAGTGAATAAAATGGTAAACCTAACACATTTTAACACTTAAGCACAATTTCTTTTACCACAAATCAGAAAATGAAATCCCCACGGGACAATTTAACACATTTAGCGAAGAAATGGTTCTAGTCCGTCGTGCTTAGATTATCCAAGAATTTCTGAGCGACTCTAATAACTGAATTTGAGAGAGCGCGGTATATATACAGCTCATGGTGTTATCATCACCAGAAGACGTTACAATTCACACCTTCTGTATAGTAGGGAATTTAGGAACTGCGTTTCCCGGATCAAAGGTTTGTTCGTTCATTCTACTCAGCAATGCTGACCGACATCAGAAGACTGGCCGTGCACGAGCCTCTCTTAGATTACGTCCCCTTGTGCAGATCAAACATTACTTCCCCCTGAAACGTGCAAACATGAAAGGTGGTCGAGAAAATATTATCGCCCCTGTATCTTCTTCAAACAGTCCGTTATTTCTCCGCGCAACTGTCTAATGACCGAAAACTGGCAAATCAGCTCGCGTGAGAAGTCAGGTAAACAAATCAGGTCTCGCTGCCTGTTATGCTGGCAGGTCACGGAAATTGGTAAATGTGTGTTTGTTTACATGTCAAGAAAAAAGGGCGTGGATTAGATATGAGTAATGCAGTCAGAAAATTGCGTGGTTTGGCTTAGCAAATGGTAGACGCTAAATGGTAAAGCAAAGGCTGTCAGATTACTGTATCACTATTTACATTCCACGACACAGTGCTCTAATACTGAAGATTGCTATCCTCCGACCGACATCTCTGTTTACCAAAACCCCCCTGACCCGAAAATACGCGTAGACATAGCACAAGTCGTGCTTGCAAAATGAACCCATTATCTTAAAATCGCATCCGGTACCCAGATTTTAACAACCGAGACAACGTTGTTTTGTTGCAACTTTCTGTAAGTCATGGCCACGAATCAAATATTCTCCGACATAAATTTAGATTTTTCGCATTTGCTGGCCGGCGCAAAGAAGATACCTGCATATTTATCACTAATCCTTCTGGCTACATTTCATTCATTCCATCTGGTTAGCGATGACTGCCCCGTAAACAAAGGATTACATGGCATGCGGTCTGGTCAACCGGGCTTGGTGACGAGGTATGAGAAGATAACCTTGTTTGATGAAAGCGTAAACAGAAGGTAATTAAAGAATGAGCATGTAGAAGGGGTAGTCGAATGAGTACGGACGGAGAGAATTGGGGAAAGGAAAATTGAACGAAAGAATAAGAGATTATTTCGTCACAAGAGGGCATTACAGATTTATTTTCCATAGTTTAGGAATAGTGATCTTCATTGAGTGAAGGCAAAAAGGGAAATGCGGGTGGGGATGGTGCATTTTCTTTCGTTCTTTCTTTCTTAGATATGAAGCACCAATTGACCCGTTCCCCGGGGGAAAAAAAAACAAACCTGTATAGGCTTAGTGTAGACATTTGTGTGTTTCTATTTTCTCTGGTGTTTGTGTGTAAGACTTGCTCATCTTAATCATAGCTTCCCCTGGGCGCCTTATATAATCATATTTCCTTAGCAGTATTACATGTCCTTAACGGACGAATGTTGCGCAAGCACAAATTAATCAGTCGTGCCGGTCTTGAGAAAGGATATGATTTTATCAGAAAATAAACCAGTCTGTGTTTTGGCATTCCTCATTTTCGAAACGTCTATACCTGATCTTTATGTTCTACTTAATTTCATTTAATAAATTCATGTCATGTTGATATAAATCTATTTATTTGCTGCCTGATATTGACATCAGCACCCCAACACGATGTATAATCATGCATTTATTTTGATAGCATTACAGACAGATTTGGTGGGACAGACAGTGATATCAAAATAAGAGTTCAAAAAGCAAGAGGAGCTTTCACTGCATTGGAAAATATATGGAGATCAAGAGAAATCAAGTTCAACATAAAGATAAGAATCTTAAACTCAAATGTTAAGCCAGTCCTATAGTATAGCCGTGAAATATGAAGAACAACAAAACAACAACAACTAAAAGCTACAGAGTTGGGTGCTTGCGTAGAATAGAAAGATTGAAATAGTATGATAAGATCGTCAACGTGAAACTTATGAAACGAACCAGACAAGAACCATCGGAACAAGAGATGAGAAGAAAACGCTGTCGATGAATGGAACCAAGGGGGAAACCTGTTGATAGTGTAACAGCGTTATATCACTAGGTGGCAGATGGCAGGCCTAGTGGCGTAGTCTATATTTTTTTAAACTTCTTCGCTTTATCTTCCAAGTTCAAGTTAATATTATTACTGGTTAACTCCGCCAGAGGTGGTCATTCTTGGATGATGCTAATACTTTTTCTCCTTGTGGTTCTATCCCTTCTTGGATCTTACAGTGACTTCTCATATAGTGGTAGTTCAAATAAACATGGCATACGTTCAGCAACTTCCAAAGATGAAATCGACTCCTAGCTGATCTATCAAAACTTTTAATAACTTAATACTGTAACAAGCATGATGAGTCGTTCAGATAACAGATCTCGCATACAATCATACATTGGATCCTTTGAACAACCGGGGTACTTCATACATGAGCTCTATGTCTTGTAAACTTTCATATTCCTCTTCTACATATTAACTCCTGTAGACATTCTTAGTCTTCCCAAATCTGCTACTATTTACTTGTGGTACCTATGCACCTCAATAGCATACCATCTCTTATATATATATATATATATATATATATATATATATTGTTTTATATATATATATATATATATATATATATATATATATATATATATATATATATATATATATATATATATACTTATAGGTTTCCCTTATGAACCTAGTCAGACCTGCCTCTATAACCGTCCCTGGAAAACAAAATCAATATATATATATATGTTCACAGTCAAATACTTACATGAGAGAGCATAATTTGTGGTTCTCATATAGAAGTCGATACTCACTGTTTCTTAAAAGTCCTATCTATTTCTTGGTAAATCCATCTTTACTTAAAGTTCTCGTAGATCAACCTTTACTTAAAGTGGCTCCTCAATAATATACAGTTCCCTTCAAAGATTCCTAGCCTTCCGTTTCTTTGTACATAGTCGTGAAATATTTATAGCGAACTGGCAAATTGTGCTTCTACAAAAACATTCCTGTAAATAAGAACCTATTTCGTGCATAATGTATTCACAATCCAATACTTACAGGATAGCATAATTGCTGATCTCCTTTTGAAATAAACATTACTGTGAACCACAGAATCAATAACTATCTTCCGATAGAATAACACTGGCTGGACATATGTGTATACTCATAAAACAAAAATACCATGTCTGTCAAACCACAGATGGTACAACTTGTCCGCACAGCAGCTCGAAATCTTCTCCGTCCTGATCATACACTCACTTACTAACCCAGGACTCACTAATGACCTCTGGTCATTCCAGCGTGGTGTGTTTCTTGCCACTCGCTGATTCGCTAACCCAAATCTTTTTCATTAAATTTATTGGTCGAGCTATGCTGTTCTCGAACATTCTATTTACATCTCTAGATGATCACCCACTTTTAGTAAACGTGAACTGTATCTTGAACTGTTGTCAGTTGCAATTATTTCTTCTATTCATTATTTTTTCTTGTGAGCTGTCTTAACTGTTTATCTCACTCTAACCATAACATGAATAATGCTAGCGCAAGCCTCACGGCGACAATAGCATTACTAGGTAGTTCTTATTCTGGAAACTCCAGGTTATGAGAGGTACAGAGAGACCAGGGAACAACGTGGAGACGAGAACTGGAGACAGACTTGAAAGGGATATTGAAGACATGTAACGACCTTGAGATAATGGCACGGGATAGGAAGACTTGGCATGAATTAGTAGAAGGCCTACGCTCCTTGGGGAGTTGCAGAGTGGTGATGGTGATGATAAACATCATCAGCATTATCACGGGATGCCTCCCCTGCTTTGCAGTAGTGGTCCAACAATGGCCAAAACTCAAGAGTATCTAATGTGGGTCTTCGAAAATAACTATCTTTACTCGAGATTACTCTTGGCCGATTGGTAAATAGAAAGATGACGATACTTCTATTTTGAGGAAGTGTTCACAAGATATTCAGAAGTCAAGAACAATGCTGAATTTGTCTTAGCAAAATTAACTTATTATCTGCCCGCCGCATGTTGTGAACACATATATTGTGTATTTTATTTAGCTCGTTAAAGCCCCCAACTGATTTAACAGTAACATGCTACTTTATTAGCTCGTTTATCTATGGAAAATACTGGTTCATACATATGTACTTCTCTTTGTAATAATTAAATCAATTATGAATTTGTAAAAACATATAACAAATTTAATGATCAGTTATCTTTTAACAAAGGTAAAATAAATAAAGGATTGGTGAGTTAATAGTTGTTTCTTCTCTGAAACTTCGCTGGAAATGCATTATTAAAGTATTCATTTGGTTCTGGCTTGATAAGTTTAGACTTAGCTGTCATATATATGAAGGGTTGTTGTTGCTGCTGACTGCTCCGTTAATTTACGATTTCTGGGGCCAGGGCACGTCCCGAAACGGAGAATGCAATGGCTTGTGCCTGGGTGAACATGTCTAAGTATACATATAACTTATTACAAATGATAATAAATATATACACATGGAAGACTTAGCATGTGTTTGTTGAAGGCCTATGCTCCTTGGGGAGCTAAAGGGTATTGACTGATTGATTGATGTCATGATCACCCACTCCTTGCTCCATTTGGAGTCTGGGGTTACCTCTACTTTTGGTTCCCTGTGAGAACTAGCACGAAGCTATCACCTGCGCTTTGCTGTGGCGGTTCATGAATATATCACTTTCACATGCTGAGGTTGCTAGCCTCGTATGGACCTGTATAACCCCCAGCAAGTGAAAACATGTCAAATTCAAAGTATAAAATATATGTTACACCTCACACCAATAGTTGGGAACTCTTGCGCAGTAGAATAACATTGGCAACCTGATGAAGATGCCCCAAACACGCATCTAAGGTATTATTTCCATTTAGAATCCCTCTGGGACTTGTGAGTGGTCCTGTAGAATCCATTTTCCGTATTAATATTGACGAGTTTTCTACTGATATTTCAGCATATGCTCAAATATGTTATTGTGTCCAGTTATTTAATTCAGAATCCTAACTCTATTGTTCCCTTGCTTTGTCTGGGCTGTCTACTTTGACGATCTTGGAATCCAGTGCCGTATATCTCGAATTGTGCTACGTTATATCGCAGTTTTCCTGCCCACGCGTCAATCTTGTTTTCTGACCAGCTTCCAGTCAGAACGAATGTATATTTCTTGCTCTCATGTGATCCAGTCCATGAGTAAGAAATGAATATGTCGTGGCTTTATTCATTACCCTCCCCCTTTTGTTTTAAAATATAATTTTTAAAATTTAACACATGACCTCCTCCATATATGTCATGGCTCCTTCCGTTACTCTTAGGTAACCTTTCAAATAAGATTTGTAGCCTCACCTGCAAGATAGTGGTCTTGCTAATTTGTTTCCCCAGACGGGTTTATCTGTAATAATTATTACAGAAACTTCTGGACGCAAGTGCTTATGCAATTATAACCCGTACTTTCACGGGTCTTAGAAGGATAAGCAGCGATATATCGCTGTACACAGACATTTTTTACAGACCACATCTGGTCTGTCTTTTGTATTCTCCGCCAAAGTGTCTGAACGCTTTTGTAGCGAACAATGCCCCCAGACGGGCATGCGTGTCTGGCTCAAAGAATTACATGGAAAGTCAACAATTACTTTCACGTTAACCGTATGTCAATCTGGTTCAACAACTTAAGCGATTGTAATTAATCCTGAAGGATGGTCAATTTGCCGCGAAGTGATAGGATCGCAGTATGAACAGAGGTAACAAATCTAAGGAGTGGCGCGGCACAATTTTATGTGTGGAAAAAATGAAGAAATAAATAGATAGTGGTAGAGAGAAAGAAAATACGAAAAGGAGAACGACCAATTATGTGACAAGCATGTCCATTTTTTCCTTCCTTTAGAACATGGAACCACCACTGCAGATTACCTTCTTGAGTAAACCTACACCACAGTACAAATTCGTCCAACGGTTGTTTCTGTAGGAGTTTATTTTACATTATGAGTTGCGAGCCCCATTCACAACCTCATATTAATCGCCTTTGACAGCTTACCTGAAGGAGCAGTATTCCTCTTCCTTTGTCTCCTCAGAGAGGCAGTTTTAGAACACGTGCTAACAAATACACATACACTTTATAACGAGCCGAAGTAAATATGTCTAGACTTACCCATGTCAAAGGAAAAGAAAAACAGGCGTCTAGTGTATCTGTTAAACATCTTAGTATATCAGCTTGTATGAGTAAAATCGAAGTGTAAATCAATACCTGTTAGCTCCCTAGGAAGTATAGGCCTTCAACAAATTCATGCCCGTCCTCTGTCACGTGCCATCAGCTCGTTCGTTCCATGTTTTCCACATCATTTTCACTTCTGTATCTAGTTCTCTTCTCCACATGTTTTTTTGGTGTACCTCTGCCTCTCTGTCCTTGGGGATTCCAGAGTAAGGACTGCCTTGTAATGCTATTAACAGGTGTCCTCAATGTGTGTCCTATCCATCGCCAGCGTCTTCTTCTCATCTCTTGTTCCACTGTGTCGTGAAACATTCTAAATCCACATATATAAATTAAAAGGTAAATGTAAAGCCTAACAAATAGTCACAATGACTGTACTCGAAATCCCCCTTGTTTTCTACTTCGTCTGCAAATTGTAACGTGTCACGTTGATAGTAAAAGCCTACTGCATCACTACACGCTTTCGTCAATGAAACGTGTACTGCCTTTCTAAGAAAAACCTTGAGATACGCAGGTTGACCTAGATTTAAAATTCCATTCATGTCATTTTATACACTATAGTACCAAAAACGAAAGACAGATGGACTAAAGATAGAAAGAAAGGGAGGGGCTGAAAGCCGGAACGCAGGCAATACTACCACAGTCTCACAATACACAATTACTACCATCACGCGTGTAAGGCCACAAGCACTAGCTTTTTTTCAAATCGACAGTGATAAAAAACACTACAACTACGAGAGTGATGTTTAAAAACCTGATAAACGCTTATTTAGAAACATGACATTCTACTTTTTGTTGTCCGAAATCCTGACATTAGTATGACAGTACAGCAGACACCCTAAAAGTTTGGAAGTGAGGAGGTGGTAACAGCACAACTATCCTAGAAGAAAATACATATTTTGAACGCCGCCACTTAGCTCCCTTAAAACTTATATATTTGGGTTCCTTAGGACTGGCTGACAAATAATATGTTAAGTGTTATGCAAATAGTCTAGGAATTAACAAGTTATAGCCAAAATAAAATGGGGGTGCTGTCAGACAACACCAAAATCAGAATCGCTCAGTGGAAGATTTTTAAACCACCATTGTACGGGAAATAGGCTGACATGTTACCTCCTATTTGATTGGCGGAAAGTAAATGTAAGGCTAAACACGATTACTTCTTCTTCTTCCATCCTTAGCCACCAACCGGCAAAGCAGTATGTGGCCAGTACGCCTAGTGGCGTCTTAGGGCAACAACAAATTGATCAATCTATCGCTGTTTCCACCACGCCTAGTGGCGTCTTTGTGGAACAAAAACAGACCGAACAATCTATCATTGTTTCCGTAATCAGATTATTTGGCAAGCAGGTGATCAGCCCACTGTGCGAAGTTTTTGCGGGATGGGGTAAACAGCCCCATGCCCATACCCTCCTTAGTCGCTTTTTACGACATGCGTGGTAGGGTGCAGTGTTACTATTCTTTGCTCCCCTTTCGGGCTTCGGTAACACACGGGTGAAACACGATTAGTCGGACTATAAATACTACTTCTTTGTTGTTAGGGGAAACGTGAGTAGGAGTACTTTTTTGAAAAGCTGGGTAAACAAGGCTCGATTGGTTAGACCCGCGAATATAGTCAATCAGAGGCGTCAGGTCAACACCACATTTTCAAATAAACTTACTAAAGAACCAGTGCGTTGAGCGCCAGTGCATATTTTTCTAAATAAAAGCCTGGGACATCGGCAGATCGAAATTGTGCTATATTCATTGCCAGTCAACGTAACTGTGTATTATTTCCATGAATTGTGGTAAGCTTGAAATATTTGATATCTTTTTAATGAAAATTGAATGTAAATTAATAATTTATGTCTGTATATGTGTGTGGGTTCAGTAGCGAACCTGAGGCAAGGCCTATATATAATGCTCCAACCTGAACAGAAGGTGTCGGAGAAAAGTAAAACTACATGGAATTACCAAATAGTAAGACACCTATCCTGACTAGTAATGTTGCAGAGGCGTACCATTAGGGAGGAGAATACTGGTGTAAAATGTTTCTGAACTGACAGTTGGCCTACCACTCTGTTGTTTGTTATGTATTGTGGTCAGTTTGGAAGGTTATTATAAATTAGTTCTGAAGTAGGAGGTACATCCTTCTTGTTTCAGAGACCGTGGTCCTAAAGTTATTGAGCAGCACCTGGTCAGAGCTTTGCTGAATCCAGAGGTGGACAGCATACTCCTTGGTCCAGATAGTGACCAGTGAGGTGTCTCCAGAACACAGGGAGGCTATCGAGCAGAGGAGTCTTTTCCTGCCGCCATCACGAAAGATAAGAGTCTGTGGCCAGAGGAGCTCAACATTATGCCCCCCCTCGAAAAGTGACTTTATAATAAAATAAGAGGGGAAATTAATTGTTTTAATGCCAGGAACTGAGAACATCTCCAATACTAGTTCCAACAGAAACAAACACTTGAAATCATGATGACAAATACCAACAGAGCTTGAAAAAACAAAACCAGTATTACCTCTTAGTACCACTACACAACTGACACACATATTATAATATTAATAAAATATGTCACTACAAGGTTCATACTGATAAATTCTGTACATATAAATTGTGATTACAATTGATTGTGATTCCTGGTTCACTTTATATTTGAATCAGGACACAAATATTAATGACAGTACTTAATACATATTGATATTTGAAAATTTACTAGTGACTCATTTAAGATATTCTTATAGAATGTTATATGTGTGTCAGTGTCACAGTGTTGTCAAGTGTGGTGGAATAAATTAAATTGTTTATCTGTCTGTTGTTGTTGTGACTTACACTTCATCATATACATACCCTAGACATTTAACGTAGTCATCACAATATTCCAGAATAATTCTGACTGAGGTATAAATATGTGGTAGCAAGTAAGGTCACCTGTAAAACATTACACCTATTAGATACAGATACCTTCACAGCTGATCTCAGTCAGTACACTAAGTCCCCTATAAATATTTATAACATCCCATTTTACCACACACTGGCACTTGTCTGGTTCTTGTCGTCAGTTCCACATTGGTGACTTTGTCATACCATTTCAATCTTTCTATTCTACGCAAGCACCTATTTATGAAAATCTGTCGCTTTTTGATTGTAGTTTTTGTTGCTATCTATGTTTCAGAGCCATACAATATGACTGACGACATTTGAGTTGAGGATTCTTTTTTTCGTGTTGGACCTGATATCTCTTGATCTCCATATGTTTCCCAATGCAATGAAAGCTCCTCCTGCTTTTTGTAGTCTTATTTTGAATATCATTGTCTGTCCCTCCAACTTTATCTATACTGCTGCCAAGATATGTGTACGATTCTGCATTTTTTATTGGTGTTTCTTCAAGTTCAATCTTGTTTTCATTTCTTGCATTTATTCTCATTATCTTTGTCTTTTCCTGGTTTATTTTCAGACCCACTTTTTCTTACCTCTCATCGAGTATTTTCATTTTAAAACCTAAATAAGGTTGATATATTACTATTATTAGTTTTCTATTAGATTGTATTACTATACGCCGTATTGGTAAGGTCCCGTGTAGTTGTGTATTACTATACGCCAGTAAAGTCCCGTGTAGTTGTGTATCACTATACGCCGTATTGGTAGTCCCGTGTAGTTGTGTATTACTATACGCCTTACTGGTAAGGTCCCGTGTAATTGTGTATTACCATACGGTGTATTGGTAAGGTCCCGTGTAGTTGTGTATTACTATACGCTGTATTGGTAAGGTCCCGTGTAGTTGTGTATTACTATACGGTGTATTGGTAAAGTCCATTCTAGTAAGGAAATGTGTGCTTATTCATAAAGATGTCCAAAGGACGATATTAAATAAAGTTTGACTGATTGCCAATGACCAGCGTTTGATAGGGAACGAACTGGACTTATACGTACAAATGCATTTTGCCTTTGGGCCTATATATCTATTACCATGGAACATTTTGTCAAAACGAATAAACTGCATGTTTGTAAAATTGTGAAGGAGGTGTTGGTCCGCTCAGTGCAGTTATGCTGATTTCGTGTTGTATGACTGCCCCTAGAGTCTACTTTGGCCACGGAGAATATCTCCGGAATAATTAACATTGCGACACGTAACAATGCTGTATTGGTAAGGTCCCGTGTAGTTGCCGTGGGTCTGTGATGAGACAAAGACAAAAATAGACCTACTGCTCCAATTTGGTTTTCGTATTTTTTATTTTTTTAAATTAATGAAGAAAAATATCCCGTTCAACCTCTGATGGGTTATAATTAGGATATATATTGTTTTCAATTCCAAATAATATGAAAAACTGCCGATTATGAGAAAGTAGCATCACATTTGTCAAATCATTGTAAATAGGGACAATCACAAATGTGCTTATACATTAAATAAATAAACCAACCAACCAACCAACCACCCCACCCCATGCCACGCCACGCCACGCCAAGCCAAGCCTTAAAGTGAAGGGGTGTAAAGGCCTAGCGGTTCCAGTTATATAACTGACTTTAACAGATAATTAATTGACTTTCATCTGTTAAAAGTCATAAGCATTGTAAGAACAGCATCAGACCTTCACCTTCCCAGCCACTATATATTAACATTTGTTCGTGTTAAATATTGTTTGACTATATTATGCATTTCCCTAGGTCTGTCTACTCTTAACACCCCTTCTATATTTATAGGTAAATTGGATGCTTGCAAATAGAAGCGACAAACATGATGTTGTATATGAGGCTGGCAACCTTGTCATGTAAAATAGATTGCTACAGAAACCATCGATGCCAGAGCATGTGAATACCTGGTGCAGGCTTCCTGCAAGGAGGACCAACTGCAGTGGTGGCCCCGTGATCTATAATATACGAAATGGAAGATGATGATGATGATGACAGCTATTCCCTCAGAGTGTGATCTATGGCGGACAACAGTAGAGTATGAGCAACTTGAGACTGTGCTGAAGTCCTCTAGACGTTTCGCACCACTTGTAGCTTGCTCGCCTTCTGATTGTCTCGTGTAAACCACTACCGTCAGCAGACGCGTAAACTAGTCATTACGTTTGCAGGATGTCCGGAATCAGAGTGGTTGTTTGATGTTATTATTTTAAAAGCCGGTAAAAGTTCGACAAGCAGCCCTGTATATGACGTTATTGTTTGTAATTATGGATGTAATTATGGAACAGAAGTGCCACGTCATTGACAAAATAATCGCAGTCAGATGCAAGATGGAATGAAAATACTCGATGAGAGGTCACAACAAATGTCTGAAAATACACAGGGAAAAGACAAAGTTAATGAGAATAAATGCAAGAAATTATAAGAAGGTTGAAGAAACGCCACTGCAAGATTGTCGTATATGATATACTAGGCGGGGCACCAATGGTCACACCACCGCACCGCAACAGTATGTTGAAGATGACCTGTGAAATGTTGTCAAGAAGGTTTCCAGAGATTGGCTCGATTGTACTGTGTGGAAGCTGATCAGTTTTTCAATGCCTGTACACCTTGGGCAGCTGAAGAGTATTGATTGTTTGATTGCGGATGTAACGTTTATTTGTTTTTGTTATATTATTTATATTTTTACATTTGTCGTTGTTGATTTTTGGACCTTACACAAACCATTGCATTTTGTTTTGTGCATGGAATACCCGGTTCAACCCCATATGGGTTATAATTTAGGTATATAGTGTTCCTATGTGTGTGACTGTTGAACCTTAAGGATCGCGTGTTTATTTTTGAATGATAAACAGTTTTAAATGAAAGATAGAAGTAATGGTCTTCAAGGAAAAAAAAAAGGTTTTTAACATTTTCGGAACAATTAAAACTTCTTTTTCTACTTCTGTAAGTACCTTGCCAGCTGGCTTAGATGAACATATCTCTCTACAACTCCAGGTCCGTAGAGCTGTTTCTCAACTACATTGCCGACTGCTATCTGCGTCCTTGATGTTCAGCTATTTAGTGTCTTCTCGTTTCAATGTTTTCAATCTTTTTATTTCTTCAGTCTTCGTTGTTGTCACAACACAGGGCGATTATGAAGTCATTGTGTAACTATAATCTTTAATGATTTTAGATGTGCACGTGATAGAAACCCTGCATAAACGGCACATGAAAGCACAATCTGTTAAGCTATAACACACTACAGGTCATATTGTTAGGCGTCAGCATTACCGCCATCTTTCGTAACACGTCCTTCAGTCCAATTTTCCAACACAGAGTTAACCTTTTGTTCTACTGTCGCCAACTTCGGTTAATTACAGAATCTGAAATAACATGAAAAAGAAAGAAAGAAAGAAGGAGAGAAAGAAGGAAGGAAAGAAAGGAATTAATAAAGATAGAAAACCTGAAAGAAACAAAACAAACGAACACTTAAAATTGACGACTTATGCATTTATCAAACACCTTAAAAGAAAATAAAACTTTACCTCGTTTTGGCGAGGCACGTCCCGTTCAGCCTAGTCGGTTATATTAGGGCACATGTCCAAATATAAACGACCTTTAGGTCTGATGACGTTGACCAAAAAAAAACAGACACTGATTTATGCTTTGATATTCAATTAACAGTGTGCTCATCATCTCATCTCAACCCGTAACCCGTCATGGGTGTCATGAAATATTCTAATCCACATATATAAATTATTAGGTAAATATGAAGCCTAACAAATAAAATTAATAAAGAGAAGAGCAATGGTAAAATAACAGTGCTGTCACAAAGAATGTACTCGAAATCCCCCTTGTTTTCTGCTTCGTCTGCAAATTGTAACGCTTTCACGTTGATATAAAAGCTTACTGTATTATTACCCGCCTTCTTCAATGAAACGTGTGCTGCATTTCTAAGAAAAACATTGAGACGTACTGCGTAATGACCTAAATTAATCCTAACATTAATTATACTGCGTTACCAAAACGAACGAACAGATGGACAAAAGGATAAAGAGAGAGGGGAGGGCTGAAAATCAGGAACGCATGCAACACGCGTGTAAGTCTACATGCACTAATTTTTTTTTCAGACGGACAGTGATAAAATACACTACCCTTTCCCAGAGTTAGGTTTATAAATCATAAAAAACTCTTATTAGAAAAGATAACATTAGATGGGTTTACGGTTGAGAACATAACAGTACCCAGACAGCACATCTTCGAAACAGGAGGTAGAAGAAATTACATATTTTGAATGCAGCCACGTAGCTCCTTTAAATTTGTATTTTTGGGTTCCTTAGGGCTTGCTGACAAATAATATGTAAAACGTTACGCAAATAGTCCAGGAATTAATAAATTATACCCAGAATAAAATATTGGGGGTGCCTGACAGCCTAAAATCATTTCTGCTCATAAGATTTTTTTTATAACGTGTTTGAAAAAAAATTTACGTTACAGAAATAGCCTACCATGTAAACTCCAAATTGATTGGAGCGCAACAAATGAAAGCCTAACCACGATTGGTCGGGCTATAAATACTATCTTGGTTGTTAGGGGAAACGGGGAAAGGTAACATTTTTTCAAACACTTGTCGAAACGGGGATCATTGGTCAGACTCGCTGATATACACACTTGGGAGCGTTAGTTCGAAACCACTTGTTTAAAATAGCTTGATAAAGCATCAGTGCGTTGAAGCCAGCATATATTTTGCTAAATAAAAGCCTGGAAGATAAGCAGATGGGAATTTGTGCCAGTTTGTGCCAGAATTCATTGCTAATCAACGTATCTGTGTTTATTCGTATGAATTGTGGGACAGTGGTCTTGATGGTACTGAGCAGCACCTGGTCAGAGCTTTGCTGAATCCAGTGTCGGACAGCATACTCCTTGGTCCTTTTAGCTATCAGTGAGGTGTCTCCAGAGCCCAGAGGAGAATTCGAGCAGAGGAGTCCTTTCCTGCCGCCATCACGCCAGATAAGCTAACTTGGCCAGCTGAGCTCAACATTATGTCCCCTCATCTTGAACTGACTTTGTAAAATTAACATTAAGAGGGGAATTTACTTGTCTTAAAATCAGGAACTGTGAACATCTCCAATACTAGTCCCTAAAGACAAACTATTGAAGTCATGATGACAAATACCAACAGAGCTTGAACAAAACAAAACCAGTATTACCTCATGTTACTACTACACAACTGACACACATAGAACATTTGTAATAATATATGTCACTACAATATTCATATTAAATACATTCTGTACATAACTTGTAATTTAAATTGATTGTGATTCCTGGTTCCCTTGTAGTTGAATCAGGACACATATTCATTCATGCCAGTAATGAATACATATTGTTATTTGAAAGTTTATCAGTGACTCTTTTAAGATATCTTTGTAGAGTGTTATATGTATGTGAGTGTCACAGTGTTGTCAAGAGTAGTGGATTAAATTAAATTGTTTATCTGTCTGTTGTTGTGACTTACACTTCATCATACACATACCCTAGACACATAACGTAGCATCACACTATTCCAGAATAATTCTGACTGAGATATATAGATATGTGGTAGCAAGTAAGGTTATCTATAATACACTACTCTTAATAGATATAGATACCTTCACAGCTGATCTCAGTCAGTACACTAAGTTCCCTATAAGTATTTATAACATCCCACTTCACCACAATGGGTCGTAGGGGTACCATGGTGGAAGCATCAGCAGACAGGGTCCTCCACTGCTCTCTATCCTCAGCAATGCGTACAAGTGTGGAAAAACCGTGTCCTGCCCATTCTTTGATGTTATCAGCCCAGGATTTTCTTTGCCTTCCTCTTCTCCGTTTACCTTCGACTGTTCCCTGGAGGATCGTTTTCGAAAGGGAGTCATGACGAGTTACATGCCCAAACCAGGCGAGCTTTCGACGTTTCACTATTGATAAAAGTGGTTCTTGGTGGCCTGCACAGGTGTTTATTTTCTCTCTAACATAGACATTTGTTTTGTGCTCTTTATAGCAAATGCGCAAAATTCTTCTATAACATTTATACTCGAAAGCCTGAATCCTAAGCTCCGTATCTGCAGTGAGTGTCCAGCCCTCACACCCATACAAGAGAATAGATAATACAAGTGATTTGTATAATTTGATCTTCACAGGAAAACTGATGTTACTTTTCCAGATCACATTCAGCCTTGTCATGGCAGCGGAGGCCATCTCAAGTCTTGTCTTGATTTCTTTACTTGATCTTCCATCACTACATAAAGTGGACCCGACATATTTAAAGGTGTTAACTTCTTCTAACGTTTGCCCATTTAACGTAATGTTGGTCGGAACATGTTTCTTATGGCTATTCACCAATATCTTGCTTTTTTCTATATTAATTTCCATCCCATACGTTCTTCTTACTTTCTCCAGTCTAGAGGTAAGGTCTTGAAGTTCTGATTCTGTTCCAGCTATAAGATCAATATAATCAGCAAAACGTAGATTGCAAAGAGGTCGGCCTCCAATCGATATGGTGACAGTGTGCTACTGTTGTTGAAATTATTACCTCCTACAAAAACACACAGACACAAACAACGATAGCAGCAGACAGCCATCTCTAATGTTGTTCTTCCTGCTTCCATATTGAGATACTGAAATAAACGTTTCGTTTCCGGCTGCTGGTTGCGCACGCACATCAAAGTCATTTCCGTTCTCCATCTTCCGTGTTTCTGCCTCATTCTTGTTCGATTTAAGGACATTCAGTCTTCCGACGTTAGAAAGGAATTTAGAACAAGTAAAGGGTTAAAAAAAAAAATGTAAATCAGAAAAAAATGAAGTCCAGCACAAAAATAAAAAATTTTCAACTCACCTGCCAAGTCAGTACTATTGTATGGCTCTGAAGCATGGAGAACAACAAAAACAATGAACAACCAAAAAGTTACAGATTTTCATAAATAGATGCTTGCGTAGAATAGAAGGATTGAAGTGCCACAACAAGGTCACCAATGTGGATCTGATGACACGAATCAGACAATAGCCGTTGAAACAATAAGACGCTGGAGATGGATAGAACACACACTGAGAACACATATTAATACTATTGCCAGGGAGTCTGTGACCGGACGACATGGCATACGTTTGTTGAAGGCGTCTGCTTCTTGGGGGAGATGACGAGAAAGGAATGAAAAAACAAAACAAAACAAAAACACGTTTTATGGATCAACTATCTTTGCTGTTGCCATTTACATTAAAAAGAAAAAAAAGTAACATGAAATTAATTGTTCACACACTCGGCTGCATTGAATAAAAGTGCAAGGCTGGTTATCATATGTCAATAATTTGTGAAACTAGAGTTGCCTTTAAAAAACAAACGGCTCGCTAGTTACTTGCCTTAGCGGATGGCCTAGATGTTGGAAGTAAGACACTGATTAAATCGGCACATTATCGTGTAGCCGCTATAAAGAAGTAGGACATTTTTACATAAAAGGATAGAAAAACTGTAATAATTTAATCAAGACGACAAATATTCAAAACGATTAGAACTGAAATTAAAATAACACAACGCAGGTGGGTCAGTTGGTACATCAAAAACTTTGAAACGTGCATTCGCAGACTTCAGTATGGCTGTCATCACGTGTACTAATGCAGTTAATTTATGTGTTGGTACAGTTTGGTGCTTTTTGTTGTTGTTTGGACGGGATGTTTGCACTATGCCAGTGGTTCCCAACCTTTTTTACATCTGAGGACTACTTTTCCAACTACATATAAGTTGCGGACCACCAGCTTATATGTAATATTCCAATGCCATAAACACTTAACTGTTTTTATTCAATAGATGAGTAGGCTTATATCCAATAACACAAGTTGTTAATTATTTGCCGGATAACAAGGAAATTGTAAGGTAATAGTAATGAAAAATAAATTATACTTACGTTATTGGTTACATACATATTGGTTAAATGCTCATACAATTCAATGGTTAAAATTACAAAATATTCAGTGGGAGCCTTGTGCTTGCATTTCGCTCACTAGATTTTCAATAGACAGTCTCAAAGCTGGTTCTACTTGCAAACGGTTTCTGTGTTTTGTTCTTATATTACTAGAAACGTAGGGAGGATCAGAGCAAAATCAAAACACTTAATACCAAAATCGAGAGATCGTGCTAATGACCTTTGTCAACAAAGCACTATTTTTTCGGTGCCTAGCTGACAGAGAGAATAGTTAAGAATCGCTGCCGTAGCTAGGCAGTGGTGTCGTTCAAAAGGTCATGTGTTCGATTCTCAGTAAGCCTATCGCTTCTCTAGTTTTTCTGTTGCCTAGTTTTTATTTCTCACGAGTGCCCGAAACATACATTTGTGTATTATCTTTTTATTTATTTACTGTTTACAGGCTCGGGTTTCCCCTCCTTATTTATTTAAACATAAAAGTACCCCCGTCACGCTGACAGAGTGAAGAGCGAAGACATGATGTGGAAATAGAGAGAAATTAGGATTCAAAGAGCCATGCTAGGAGTTAGCAGTTAGTAGAAACTTAGGGCTCTCTCAAACTTTTCTAGATGTAATGTAGAACAGTGCTTCTTAAACTATTTCAGCGTCATTCACTTTTGGGTCTTTTTCACACAAGTAGAGTAAAATCCCGTCATATGACGGGAATTAAATTCAAAAGCACCAATACTTAACGGCAATTTTATGTCTCCACATACTTGTGGAAAAATAATGTTAGGTGTGAACATCCGATTGTTCATCAGAAGATAAATAAGTAAATAAATAAATAAAGGTAATTAACAAGTACAAGTAAACGTCTGTAAACACTGAGTGTGGGAATTTCATGCACGCCGTTCGCAGAGAGATGTTATTGGCGCATGCATGCACACCATTCTTTGCGCAATTTCCTTGGCGAGTGTTACGATTTTCGGGAGCGTTACATTCTTAGTTAATTAATTCAATACCATAATTCCCGCCGTAAGTACTTCGGTCGTTCGGTCGGTCGGTCACATTTTGCACACCGTCATTTGCGCACTTTTTCTATTTTCGAGAGAGTACATTAACTTTCAACCACAGCTAAGGGGGTGCAACTGTGGTTGAACGTTAGACAATATATGTACTCTCCCGAAAATAGAAAAAGTGCGCAAATGAACGTGAACAGTTTGATTATGGAAAGAAGCCAACAACACGATTGATTAACAGTACATGAACTGGAGGTTCGTCAAACTTCAAACGTTGCTCTCAGAGGCAGTAAGTCGACCATGGCTTCTCGGAGGCAGTAAGTCGACCAGGGCAAGATTTTAAAAGATGCGCGAACAATTACGAGACATGTTGTCAGAAAAGAAATGTTAGTTGTTTAGTCAATTTACGGCCCATTAGATCATTATCACTGCTCCACATGTCAATTAGGTAAGGTTACTCCATATCTTCATATTTAATACATCCATATAATTTTCACTACAAATATCTAACGACGTTCGCCTGCAATGTAATATAACACTATAATTAATAACCTGTCAATGTTGACGGGTTATTGCTAGTTAGATTATAAATTCACCATCATACAATGATGAAGCACTGTTGATTATCGCTGAAGTACTGGGTTTCCTACAGTGAAGTACTGTTGGTTAATCTATAAAGGATTGTTGGTCATTCGATGAAGTACTGTTGTTGTCAATGAAGCACTGTTGGTTTTCTCGGTCTATCATAATGCTGCTATCGCTCAGTTTGGCAGCGATATTTCATAGAGTACGAAGAGAGCTACTGGTGAATAATGAGATAGAGCTATCGCTTTAGTATCATTATTAGAGCAATGTATTATTACTCTTCCTCTTCATACGAAGCACAGATGCCTATCAAACTCATACCAGCCTTCCTGTCCTGTGCCAACTTCTCAAGGTACTTCCACATCGTCTGTATCTCTTTCATGTCTGTCTCAGTTCCCTTCACCTGTGCAGTGATACATTGTTCGTTTAGCGTTCGGACATTCCAGGTGTCCAATGTGAAGATTTAAAAAAAAAGAAAATAAAAGGTGAAACAGCAGCCAAAACTCCTTTCGGCTTTCCCTAGGTTGCGTCATGCACCTTTTTTACGGAGGACCTTCTTCCATCTTGGATGGCTAAGTTAAATTACTTGATTAGATTAGCTTGTCCGTGATTTTTGGTTTTTTTGGGGGAAGGGGGCGGGGCTGTAACACTTGAATACGTGGAGAAACAAATAAAAGTAAGTCTGACCTCTTTATGAGGATGATTCCGCTACTAGCCAGCGGCACGGGCGTGTAACCTTAGAATGAAAAACACCTGGAATAGAAGACGATGAATGGGCACATCTTAAAGAAGTAGAACTTGGCAGCTTACGAGAGATATCATTGCATGTACAGGATCGTCGACAACAAGTAGTTATCATCCCTTCTTGCAACACTTCACGACGGTCATCAGTGTTACATGTACGTATGCACGCTAGTACATAAGCTATCTATCTATCTATCTATCTATCTATCTATCTATCTATCTATCTATCTATCTATCTATCTATCTATCTATCTATCTGTCTGTCTGTCTGTCTGTCTGTCTGTCTGTCTGTCTGTCTGTCTGTCTGCCTGCCTGCCTGCCTGCCTGCCTGCCTGCCTGCCTGCCTGCCTGCCTGCCTGCCTGCCTGCCTGCCTGCCTGCCTACCTGTCTGTCTGTCTGTTTATCTAGCTAGCAAGCTAGCCGGCTAATCTGTCTGTCTGTCTATCTCTCCGTCTATCCATTCATCTCACAAACAACATGTATGTGTGAAAACAATTATCTATGCATACGTATTTGTCCAGTATTTTTGAATATCAGTAACAAAACCCCCCCACCCCCCTCCCCCCCCCCCCCCGCAAAAAACCCCCCCCCCCCCCCCCCTCTCCCCCCCCCCAATCCTTTTTTATTTTTAAAAACAAGGTCTAAGATTTCGAATTCATAGTCTCTGACTCCTTGAACCGAAAGCTATCCATCAGTTAGAAGTCACAACCCCATTCCTTGGCGATAAGATCGTTCGACTTAACTTTCACAACTGATGACGGTACCAGACACACAGCAGGGCATTTTAAAGACGGAAATAACCTACACTTAGGGAACGGCCAAAAGTAAAATGGAATCATTCACTTGAGGAACTCAGATTTCAACAGAGACTTATGCGGGGGCCGATTTAAGGCCGCAGAAGTCGGAAGAAATAAAGTGGTGGGTGAGATAAATGGAGATAAAAGGGTTTCCTTAGAATGCATGACAAGAACAAGTACTTCTTTTAACAAAGAGAACAATACTTTGAGATAGCTGTTTTTGATGCTGCGAAATCTTGGCTTTGGCACTTTATAATAGTTTCATTCTGTGATAGCCGTAGGTAAAAAAATTATATTGGTCTTGAGATAATTTGATTTTAAAAAATACCGTTAACCACTCCATCCTGTTCATTCAAACACGAAAGTTTGACTTAAGGTAGTCGTAAGGTAGAAACATGAAATTTTCTTTTATGTAACTTTACATTTTGCCAATATATGTCACAGTGTTTCTTGGGAAGAGACGGTTCCATATCAGTGATTGCATAATTATGCTAATTAGCTATTCAAAATGGCTGCCGCAGAATAAGAAATACAGGGCTTTTTTAAACCCCCATAACAAAATTATTTCTCAACATAGAGATGAAATTCTGCATGCAAGTCCACAAATAAATGCACTATGTCCTCAACCTAAATAATTTGGGATATCAAGATGCATAGCATGGCCAATTTATGACAATTTATGGAAAACTTAAAATTGTAAATTTACCGAACCTACGTATTATTAGTATTAGCCACGTGTTTGCTGAAGCGGTTCAGCTGATACGTTTAAGGGTACTGTGACAATGAGAACTTTCTTTGGTGAAAAACAAATCAGTTGCTTGTTTGTAACAAACTTTCATCAGTGTGTAAAAATAGTCTACTGGCGAATACTGCTGTAGAGGAGTGAAGTGTGAGATACTTCATTACACTTGGTCCAGCTTTATAAGGTGGCATGACCAGTTCTCTTCCTCGCTACCTCTGCCTTCCCTAACTCAAGAACACAGTCAGGTACCCATTTACAACTGGATAGACTTGCAGTGTGGTTTCTGTAGCACTTTTATTTTGCATGATGAGATTCCCAGCTCCATGTACAACTGCATGTAAGATGCTTTTACGACATGCTTGAAGGAGCAGGAGGCATCTTCTTAGATCATTTTATTGACATGTTGTTCTCATTTCAAAACTTTTTGTCTAAATGTTTTCTAAAATGAGTATAATTATCATCAACTAGACCCTTTAGCTCTCCCTGGAGCATACACTTTCAGCAAGTTGTCGCCAGTCCTTCATGTCCTGTACTTTCTGTTCATGATCTATGGATGCCTTCATTATCACATTTAAGTCTGCCTCGAATTCCCTTTAAGCCTCCATCTGTTTCCTTGCAATCGCTTTAGCGCAGTGGTTAGTGCACTGGCTTCCCAGCTCGGCGTGCCGTGGTTCTATCCCCAGTTGAGGTGGGATTTTTTAGACCGCAAAACGTCTCCGGGGTCGACCCAGCCTCAGAAAGTGGGTACCGGAGCATCTTGTCATCAGTTCCACATCAGTGATCTTATCATCAGTTCCACATTATTGATCTTGTCATCATTTCCACATCAATGATCTTGTCATTAGTTCCACATTATAGATCTTGTTATCAGTTACACATCAGTGATCTTGCCATCAGTTCCACATCAGTGATCTTGCCATCAGTTGCACATCAGTGATCTTGCCATCAGTTGCACATCAGTGATCTTGTCATCGTTTCCACATCAGTGATCTTATCAGTTCCACATCAGTGATCTTGTCATTATTTCCTTATTAGTGATCTTGTCATCAGTTCCACACCAGTGATCTTATCATCAGTTCCACATTATTGATCTTGTCATCAGTTACACATCAGTGATATTGCCATCAGTTCCACATTATTGATCTTGCCATCAGTTCCACATCATTGATCTTGCCATCAGTTCCACATCAGTAATCTTGCCATCAGTTCCACATCAGTGATCTTGCCATCAGTTCCACATCAGTGATCTTGTCATCAGTTCCACATCAGTGATCTTGTCATCAGTTCCACATCAGTGATCTTGTCATCAGTTCCACATCAGTGATCTTGCCATCAGTTCCACATCAGTGATCTTGCCATCAGTTCCACATTAGTGATCTTGTCATCAGTTCCACACTAGTTGTAGCGAAATCTGTGAGATAATCGCTTATTTCAGTAAGATTTTAGTCATATAATAATAAATACACCAGCCCTCAGGTGTCTGACTATTTTCATCTTCAACGCCAGTAGAGCGCTGCCTTTTGTGCAGTGGAAATGCTTAAAGAATGACCCGCCGTAAAAATCTAACACGCTTTTAGTTTCGGTTTCGAAAACATACAATGAACATTTTAACATCTCGCTGATCTGCTGCACGAAACGGTGGGAAAAGCTTGTAATTAACGTAATATGTTAACTTTAACACTAAAATTTGTAATAATTCGGACATTTCCCAGTAGTAAGAACGAGACGATTGTAATAATTAACGCCAACACTACCAAAAGTTTTGAAAAACCCCTCTTCGCTCTGCAAGCGGTCTCTTTAATATATACACGCTGTGGGCCAAAACCAGCAGAGACAAACCCACAGACAGTTTTTATTTCCATTCCTCCCTAGCGGTAATATTCTGACGTCACTCAAACTAGTTGGTTTTTTTTGAATAATAGAGACAGGGGGGGGGGGGGGGCGGGAGATGGCCGACTTGTGTAAAAGTTATATTTGACGATTGACAGTGACAAAACTGAAAATCTAAACCATACTGAAACTGACCATAAAAATCATATAGTAGTATAGCTTAGTGTCCCCTGAACAAAAATACGTTTTAAAAAATATGGTAGTCCAAGTATTAGCCAAGTTATTGAGACAATACTAAATGTCTAAGAACGCTTAGACGGACAGACTGTTGTTCTTGCTCGTTACACATAACGTTATTGGGGACGCTAGTTAAAAAAAGAGGCATTGGAGTAATTCAAATCCTATTGGTTGGTATAAGAGTAGATAGGAAAATGTAATTAAAACTAAACATCTTTTTCTATTGGCATAACTAACGCAGACTGACCAATGGACTAAGAGGCACATAGTTTGTTTGGAGTTTTGGTTTTGTTTTTTCAAACTAAATTCAAAATTATTTAGTAGTGCCTGCTTTCATTGGTCGGCTCTAATAGATATTGGCAAGAGGCATAGTGGTCTATTGGCCATTTGACTAGAAAATTTTATACAAACAACTACGTTGAGAGCAGATGTGATAAATTGTAAAATTAACTACTAATTCACAATCTGGACGAGGCAGAGCAAAACTGAGGCCATATTCTTTGCCAGTCAACGTTATTTGTGACATATTTCTTTGAACTAGTGGTAAGAATGCTTTATGTATTTACATGCTTGATTAAAACTGCACAAGTTAGATACTGCTGTGGGAAAAGTGAAGGACATGCCGGGAGCAAACATTATTGAGTCCTCACATTGAACTGTATTTGACTGTTGCATATTATTATGATTTTGTATTAACTATTTTGTATTGGAAGATGTTAGGAAGCCTCAGTGTTCCATGAACACTCTTTAACATGCCTAGAGCGTTTATAAGTTAGAAAAGAAAAGAAAAATCATATATAAAAGGAGATGTGGTTACTCCACGTTATTGTATTGAAGCAAACTAGGTAAAAGTACAGTGGCGTATCTGCCATAGGGGCCTGAGGTGTGGTCACAGAAAGGTGTGAGTCATATAATTGGGGGCTGATGCACATGTATGCACAAGAGGCTGACCCCATACCATCATGTATACATAGGGATAAGAAGTTGTGATCAGATATGAAAAGGCCAGGGTGTCTTTTTATTGCAGAGTTTTTATTTCCTGTTACCATCCGGTGACAGGAAACCTGATGAGTGAGTGAAAAGTGAAAAGTCTCCATTTAAAAGTTGCTGTCAGCTGATAGCCTGAAGGAGCTTGTGTGTGGGTGCTGATCTATTATATCTGCAACGACATCCTGACTTATTATCGTCATACCAAGAATCCCAGGTGACACGTTAACAGCTGGGACATCTGACACTTCAGCATAATAAACTTGTTCTTATTAAAATAAAACTGAATTATATGGGGAATGACGAAAACAACAGCTCCCCCTCATAACCAATGACCAACACTAGCAGTTATTAAAGTTTTTTAGTCTGTGAATACACCTACAGGAACTCTATATAATAACATTACATTCATAGGACCAAGCGTCCATACTTTTTAGTTAAAGCATTATATGTAAATATATTTCCTCATTTTAAAAAAACCTGTCCAAAAGAGATGGCGGGACAGGCAGATTAAATTGTACAAAGAAAAAAACATTCCAATTTTAAAAGAAAACTTTAACCACAGTCTTATTTATTTTCTTATAGTGAGTTAAAGTGTATTGTGTTGATGTACCATCATTTTCATTTCACCCCTAGACACTAGAGACATCATACACCAGCCACTAGAATCAAAATACGGACTGTGTGAGATCTAGGGAGGTAGCGTTAGGTCCCCTGATATATATATATATATATATATATATATATATATATATATATGTATATATATTTATATATTTATATATTTATATATTTATATATTTATATATATTTATATATTTATATATATATATATATTTATCATTATCATCATCATCATCATCTTTTTTAGAGTCAGGGACCTACATGTGCTTGACCTCACACAGTTTACACAGACACAACTATCTTTCTTGTTAGGAATAACATCTTAACCTCCCCAGCAAAAATTACCTTTGCTACACTAGTGACCTTGCCATAGCACTTCAATCGTTCTGTTCTACACAAGCACCCATTTCTGACAGTGTTTAGGTTTTTGGTGAATGCACTTGTTCTCCATGTTTCAGAGCCATACACTAAGACTGACTTGACAATTGAGTTGAACATTCTGATGTTTGTGTTGGATTTGGCTTTTCTTGATATCCATATATTTAACAATGCACCAAAACTCCTATAGCCTTTTGTATTTTGGCGCCAATCATTTTTGTCCCACTTTAACGTCCACACAAAATTATCTTACGATATATCTAGTGCAGAGTCACTTTTAGCGCCTTGCATTAATTGTTCACTCAAACTACCGACTGACATCTCTAGTATAGAGCCACTCTTGGTGCCAATCATTTTTAGTTCCGCACAAACTTCCACACTTAATTAGCTAGCGATATATCAGGTACAGAGCCACTCTTGGGTGCCAATCATTTGTTGTTCGCTCAAACTACCACATTAAATTATACTGTATAGCGAAATCTCTGGTATAGTACCACTTTTAGCGCCAATCATTTCTTCTTCTTCTTAGATCCTTAACCACCGACCGTCAAAGCAGTCAGTGGCCATTACGCCTAGTGGCGTCTTGTAGGGCAACAACAAATTGATTCCACTTTGCTCGATCGGTGGCCATCCTTCGTACAGTGCCCCAACTCTGGTTCATTCTTTGCATCTCAGCCTCCACAGTCCTCCGCCAGGTTGTTTTTGGTCGGCCTCTCTTTCGTTTTCCTTCAGGGGTCCAAAGCATAGCTGTTCTTGTGATGGCATCGGGGTCTCTTCTGAGGACATGGCCAACCCAGCTACAGCGTCTGCCAGCTATGATGGTGTGCATGTCCTCCTGCTTGCTCCGAGTAAGCAGATCTTGGTTGGTGATGGTATTCGGCCAAAAGATTCGGTGAATTTTTCTTAGGCATGTTGTGTGAAAAGAGGACAATTTCGACATTTCCTTCTCTATAACTCTCCAGCATTCCGCACCATAGAGAAGCACAGAGAGCACACAGCTCTGATATAATCCTAATTTTGTGCTTGTGCTGTACTGAGAGGACTTCCAGATGTTGTTTAGACTGAAAAAGGCTGTTCTTGCTTTGTTCATTCTGTTGTTGATGTCTTTGCTTGCTCCGCCGTCTGGTGTTACTATGCATCCTAGGTATGTGAAGGCATCTGTCTGTTCCAGTTGCTGATTCCTTACTAATATGGGCTCAGGGTTGCTCACATTGAGCGTCATGACCTCTGTCTTCTTTAGGTTGATGTTCAAGCCCACCTGCTGGCTATACTTATTAAGTCTATCCGTTTTTTCCTGGATGTGTTGATGTGAATGTGCTAGCAGTGCAATGTCATCTGCATATTCCAGATCTTCCAACGTAGAAAATGTAGTCCATCTTATTTCTCTTGGATTGCCCTCTGTTGTCTGGCGCATCACCCAGTCTATGACTTAAAAATAGAGTGGTTGATAAGGGGCATCCCTGTCTTCACCTCAAAGGTTAGGTTGCTCTGCCCAACACTACATGTAAAGTTGGCATAGAGGCTTTTTATGATTGACACTATGCAGCTTGGAATGCCATAAGCCCTCAGTATTTTCCATAAACTGCCCCTATGTATGCAGTCAAAAGCCTTTTCAAAATCAACGAAATTAATGTACAGCTGTTTTTGCCATTCTGAGCACTGCTCTATAATGTTCCTGAGAGTGAATATATGATCCACACATCTTCTGTTCTTTCTAAATCCTGCTTGTTCTTTCCTCAGTTTGTAGTCTACTGCTTTTGAAATTCTCTGTATAATTATCCTGCCTAGTATTTTGCAGGGAACTGAGAGAAGAGTGATTCCTCTCCAATTATTGCAGTCTGCAAGATCTCCCTTCTTGGGCAATTTGACAATTATTCCTTTGTTCCACTCTGATGGTGTTGTCCCTTTTTTCCAGACTTGTGCAAATAGTGGTTCTAATAGTTCTGCTGCTAGCTCAGGGTCTGTCTTAAATAGCTCTGCATTTAAATTATCATGGCCAGGAGCTTTTTCGTTCTTTAACCCTTTGATTGCTGTGATGATTTCTTCTTTTCGTGGAGTGTCTGTATTTACATCTAGATCGTGTTCAGCCTCAGGAACATTCGATTGTGTCTCTGGTGGTTCCTTGTTCAGAGTTTCTCTGAAGTGCTCTGCCCATCTTGTTTCCTGTCCCTCTGCTGTCGTGATGAGATTTCCTTGCTTATCTCTTACTAATGTAATGTTGTTTGCACCTCGTTTTCCGCTGATGAATTTAGTTATTTTGTATACTGTGCTTTGTTCATTTCTCAGTGCTGCCTTTTCTGCCTGTTTTGCAAGATCGTCTAGGAAATTCCTTTTGTTGGCTCGGGTTTGGCGTTTAACTTCCTTGTCCAGCTGACTGTACTGTTCGCTATATAGTTGCTTTAACCTGGAGGACTTCGCTTCTGTTTTCTTTCTTTTCATTACCTTTCTCAGTGTTATGGTGTTTAATGTTTCTGGTGTTATCCAGTCTTGCTTCTTGCTTTCCTGGAATCCCAAGCATGATTTGCTGCTTTCCTTATATATTGATGAAATGGTGTTGAATTTCTAGTCTATACCATCAGTCAATGTCTTTTCCTTTTTGGCAAGTTGATATCGTTTCTTTATGTCGGCCGCAAAAGCTTTTCTGGGAAGGGGGTCCTTCAATTTGCTGATGTCAAACCTGTTCTGTGTAGTTACAGTTGGTCCAGCCCGTCTTAGTTTCACTTTCAGTTTTGCTACTACTAAATGGTGATCACTTCCCACATCTGCACCTCTTCTTACCTTCACATCTTGTAATGCATGTCTCCATCTACCATTAATCATGATGTGATCTATCTGGTTTCTGTCCCGACCATTTGGTGATTTCCATGTTAATTTGTTAATTTCTTTATGTGGGAAAAGTGTTCCTCCAATGACCAGGTTGTTAATACTACAGAAACTTATTAGTTTATCCCCATTTTCATTTGCTGTTCCGCTGCCGCATTTCCCCATTACTCTTTCATTATATGTATTGTGTGTACCAACTTTCGCATTGAGGTCTCCCATTACTATAACAAGATCATATCTAGGTGTGTTTTCCATTTCTTTTTGCAGTTGTTGATAGAATTCATCCTTGACCTCTTCATCGCTGTCATTAGTTGTCGTTCGCATTGTATTATTGTAGTATTGGTGAATCTATTTCTCAATCTTAATCTTATCAGTCTGTTGTTGATGGGTTTCCATTCCAGTAATGTCCTTTCTATTCCTTTCTGTAGAATAATGGCTACACCTTCATTGTGCTGTCCATCCTCTTTTCCAGAGTAATCATTTATTGGTCAGGTCAAACTGCCGCACTAAATTTTCTGCTGAGATCACTCTAATGGTCTTGTCATACCATTTCAATCCTTCTATTCTACGTAGACATTCGATTATACCAGTATAACTTCTTGGTTATTGCATTTGTTATCTGTGAAGATTACACTCCCAAGTATTTGAACTTAACTTGGATTTTTCTTCATACGAATTTTCACGAGAGCATAACCAGCTATTTCCATTTACAGGTACCATAATTTTTAATGTTTTGTGTATAGAACGTAGTTCTCCCGTCATTTCTCTTTGTAACGAGTCAATCTTCGATCTTTACATTTTTCTGTGCCATTATTTAACTTTTCTGTGCCCTTTCTTTTCCTTTTTCTCACTCGCACCTTGACGTTGTTTTCACTTGCATCATTCAATGTTTTCTTATGATCTTTTGTCACTCTCTTAAGTTTACCAGATCGCGTGATGTATTTTTGAAACAAGATTGACTTCTGTTTGTGTAGCGAACTTGACACATTGACTTTTCGCTTATCACCAGCTCTAGACGGAATAAGAGTCTACGCTGAGCGACATTCCTATTGTTAACAAAGACTTTCTGTCTGGGAAGATACGCAAATCATGTCGCTATTTTTCCAATATGAATGGACAGACCGTTTTGGTATATAAGTTGTCAGTTGGCACATGAGCGGTCGGAAACGGACAGTGATGTATACTTCCGGCACATGAAATTGGTTGTAATAAACAATTACAAGGAGGCGATTTTAATGTTAGATCTGTGAAGAAGTGAGTTTGTAAATACGACAGCGAAACAGAAGAAGCGAGACCTTAAATGGTAATGGCAGACAGGCAGATGGAGTTAGATAAATTACTTGTAAAGAAAATATCTTGTGTGTCATGCAGAATGTTCTACAGATGAGGGTGGTGGAGGACCCGCACCGAAATCAGACATTAATTTCATAGTTGGATTGGCATGGAAGCGCTAAAATAAATCACTTCTGATTTGAGTTTTTTTTTCATTTTTTTTTCAACGAAACCGCCTGGGCGGGTGAGCGAAAATGTCCCTTATAATCTACAACATTGTATGATTACTTCACTTCTTCAAGAAGAAGACATTTCTGACAGCCAGGATAACGAATAGGAACAGGATTCCAACACAAGGACAGGACCAAGTATTAGAGGATCTTCAGATATTAGACAGAAATAAAACTCGACTATAGTACTGGAAACCACGAGTCCTAGGAACATACACACAGAATAACAGTTGGATTATGAGGAAAAAGAAATTCGCTCGTATTTTTGAGCCCACAACTAAAATGATTCAGTAAAATATTACTTTAATAGCTCTGGATGGTTATGTATTTAAATTAACTGAGTGATAAGGGTGCAATTCACTCAATAATTATTAAATCAACTATCAATTTGTATTTACAGATAACAAATGTTATAATAAATTATAGTTAACAAAGTTAAAATAGTGTTTTTATGAAACAATGAAGAAGTGATGTTTTCATCACATGTAGTAACTTAAATTGCTATCATTAAAAGCAAGGTGTTGATGATGGTTTGGTGTTGGGTACCGTCACTGTTGGTTCCCAAGGGTGTTGTTGATTGTTCCGTCAATCGTCAAATTCTGTGGCGGTTGCACGTCCTTGGCGGTTATGCTGGGGGTAACCCTTCCAATAGTCAAGGCAAGCGTCTTCAAGACCCGTCTGATGTACGCGTCTAGCGTAGACTGCTGGCAACTTGAACCACAGACTTGTACCACAAACCCGATTACCGAGACTGAATTTACAGACTCCTTATACAGGGAAAACTTCCGAATAGTGCCAGGCCACTGGTTTTCAGAGGTCGTAGGGAATTACTTTGTATGGTTTGTGAAACCGGCGCAAGAAGAGCGTCGTCAGTGGATTTATACATTTCCCCCTCAGTTTATGGGCAGAGACATAAAGACACTGACTTAATTTATTTTTGTTTGTTTGTATTTTTCACAAGCAGCTGAAGGATTGTTAACTCTCGGTTTATTTTCCCTGTCGGTGTCCTACGAGATATTTTTGTTTTCCTTGATGTATGAATTTATGTAATTGTTGACTTTGATACTTTGATATTTGATCAGTTATTATTTGCTGAGAATTTTTTTTTTTTTCTATACAGCCTGAAAGAATTTTAATACATTTTAACCTACTGTGATGCGCTATTCAAGACCTTCATCTATACCTATTATTAAGTAACCGTGTAAGCTCTTACTATTTCTCTGTGAGAAAGAAGAGAGAGAGAGAGAGAGAGAGAGCGGGTGATACTTAAGAATACATAAGTGAGTTGTGGGCTTGGAAAGAGTGATAGCTTTAATAGATCTTCTTACAGGCTGTGTTAAGAAGTTTCTCCCTAACTTCACACATTGTCTGTGTTTTCTCTATAATTCTGTCGTGGAATATTCTAATCCACATATATAAATTATTAGGTAAATATGAAGCCTAACAAATAAAATTAATAAAGAAAAGAGCAATGGTAAATAACAGTGCTGTCACAAAGAAGGTACTCGAAATTCCCCCTTGTTTTCTACTTCGTCGGCAAATTGTAACGCTTTCACGTTGATATTAAAGGCCTTCTGCAACATACACGCGTTTCCCAAACACACAATAAAATGTGCTGCCTTTCTAAGAAAAACCTTGAAATATGCAAGTTGACCTAAATTTTAAATTCCATTCATGTCTTTTTCTACACTATGTTACCAAAAACAAAAGACAGATGGACTAAAGGATAGCGAGAAGGGAGGGGCGAATAAAGCCGAACGCATGCAAAATTAAACACGCGTCTCGCTATTAATGCCACCCCCAACCCGCGTCGCGCGATACACAATTACTACTATCACGCGTGTTAGGCTACAAGCACTAACTTTTTTTCAGACGGACAGTGATAAAATACATTACCCATCCCAGAGTTAGGTTTATAAATCCTGAAAAACTCTTATTAGAAAAGATAACAATAGATGGGTTTACGGTTGAAAACATAACAGTACCCAGACAGCACATCTTCGAAACAGGAGGTAGAAGGAATTGCATATTTTGAACGCAGCCACGTAGCTCTTTTAAATTTGGATATTTGGGTTCCTTAGGGCTTGCTGACAAAGAATATGTAAAACGTTACGCAAATAGTCCAGGAATTAATAAATTATAACCAAAATAAAATAGTGGGGATGCCTGACAACACAAAATCATTTCTGCTCATAAAATTTTTTATAACGTGTTTGAAAAAAACCTTACGTTGCAGAAATAGCCTACCATGTAAACTCCAAATTGATTGGAGCGCAACAAATGAAAAACTAACCACGATTGGTCGGGCTATAAATACTATCTTTCGTTGTTAGGGGAGACGTGAAAAGGTAACATTTTTTCCAACACTTGTCGAAACGTGGCCTCATTGGCTAGACTCGCTGATATACTCACTTAGGAGCGTTAGTTCGAGACCACTAGTGCAAATAATCTTGATAAAGCAACAGTGCGTTGAAGCCAGCTCATATTTGTGTTAAATAAAAGCCTGGAACATAAGCAGATGGGAATTTGTGCCAGTATTTTGTGCCAGAATTCATTGCTAATCAACGTATCTGTGTTTATTCTATGAATTGTGGTAAGCTTGAACCATTCAGTATCTTTTAATGAAAATTGAATGTAAATTGTTAATTTATGCCTGTATATATATATGTGTAGTTCAGTGGCAAACAGGAGATAAAGCCTATAATGCTCCAGCCTGAACAGAGGGTGTCGGAGGGAAGTAAAACGGCATGGAATGGCCAAATAGTACACTGACACCTGGATGATGATTGACTAGAAAGAAATAATGCTGGAAGTGCAGAGGCGTGGTAACCATTAAGGAGGTAAATACTGGTATAAAGTATTTCAGATGAAGCTGACAGTTGGCCTAACGCTCTGAACTCAATGTTTGTGATGTGTTGT
Source organism: Oreohelix idahoensis (assembly GCA_024509875.1). Lineage (NCBI taxonomy): Eukaryota > Metazoa > Mollusca > Gastropoda > Stylommatophora > Oreohelicidae > Oreohelix > Oreohelix idahoensis. The sequence goes on along the minus strand of JAMPIV010016556.1, from coordinate 96,696 downwards.
GATCAGTGTAAAAGGAGAGTATAAGTTAGTTATGAAGTAGAAGGTACATCCTTCTTGATTTCAGGGACCGTGGTCTTGATGGTACTGAGCAGCACCTGGTCAGAGCTTTGCTGAATCCAGAGTCGGACAGCATACTCCTTGGTCTTTTTAGCTATCAGTGAGGTGTCTCCAGAGCCCAGGGGAGAATTCGAGCAGAGGAGTCCTTTCCTGCCGCCATCACGCAAGATAAGCTGATTTGGCCAGCTGAGCTCAACATTATGTCCCCTCATCTTGAAATGACTTTGTAAAAATAACATTCAGAGGGGAATTTAATTGTCTTAATATCAGGAACTGAGAACATCTCCAATACTAGTCCCAAAAGACAAACTATTGAAGTCATGATGACAATTACCAACAGAGCTTGAACAAAACAAAACCAGTATTACCTCATATTACTACTACACAACTGACACACATAGGATATTTTTAATAATATATGTCACTACAATATTCATATTGATAAAGTCTGTACATATACTTGTAATTAAAATTGATTGTGATTCCTGGTTCCTTTGTATTTGAATCAGGACACATAAACCTTTATGATAACAATGAATACATATTGTTATTTGAAAAGTTATCAGTGACTCCTTAAGATATTCTCATAGAGTGTTATATGTATGTGAGTGTCACAGTGTTGTTAAGAGTAGTGGATTAAATTTAATTGTTTATCTGTCTGTTGTTGTGACTTACACTTCATCATACACATACCCTAGACATACAACGTAGTCATCACACTATTCCAGAATAAGTCTGACTGAGATATATAGATATGTGGTAGCAAGTAAGGTTATCTATAATACACTACTCTTAATAGATATAGATACCTTCACAGCTGATCTCAGTCAGTACACTAAGTCCCCTATAAATATTTATAACATCCCACTTCACCACATATATTGGGGTCTCGCTCTTGGGATTTTGAATCTTTCCCTATTAAAAATATTGGGGGTAATTCACTTCAGGGAATATAAGAATTAAAAGGTATCCTTGGGTGGAATTAAATAAGGTTGAGCTCACGGTGCCTGTGTTGTCCATTAGATATATTTAGAGATTAAATTGTTGGTTAGACATTGTAGAAATTTACCTGATAGACACTGGCGGACCTGGCCAAGTTTCGATCTGCTGCTGTACAGACTGCAAAAGAGTTAGGATTAGATGGGCAAGTTATGGTTGCCTATGTCACTACGGAATGTGACAAATTTATTGAACGCGAAGAAAGAAGATTAGAAAAAGAGGCCGAAAGAAAGTTAGAGGCTGAGACTAAGAGGTTGCAAGCTGAGGCTGAGACTAAGAGGTTGCAGATTGAGGCTGACAAAGAGGCTAAGAAATTGACTGCAGAAAGAGAAGACAAGAAATTAGCTGCAGAAAGGGAAGCAGAAGAAAGAAAATTAGCTGCAGAAAGGGAAGAGAGGAAATTAGCTGCAGAAAGGGAAGCAGAAGATAAAAGATTACAAAGGGAACATGAGTTACGACTCAGGGAATTTGAGTTTCAGGGCCATGCTCCTGAAAATGGTGCCAGTCCCTTTGCCTCTGATGCCACTGCTAGCCAAGGAGCCTCAACCTCAGCTATGAATTTTCATTTAGATCATTTTGTTGAGAAAGACGATGATATTGAGAGCTATATAAATAGGTATGAACTATTAGCTACCACGTATGGGTTAGAGAGAGAAAGGTGGAGCTTAAAGTTATCTCAGGGACTTCGTGGGGCAGCTTATGAAGTTTTTGCAAAAATGAGCAGAGGTGATCAGGAAAATTATGACATGCTAAAGCAGGCTCTTTTGTTAAGGTATGAAAAGAATGCAGAATTTTATAGGAAAAAATTTAGGAATGCTAAACTACTGTCAGGTGAAACCTATCACCAGTTCTCTGCACGAATAGAGACATACTTGGAGAAATGGACTTCTCTGGGGAAAACCCAAGATCTTAAGGAAATGGTCCTTATAGAGCAATTAAGAGAGTCCATGGCTCCAGACCTGAGAAAGTTTCTCATGGAACAAGGTGCAGAGAGGCTGGGTGAGTTGCTAAATGTTGCTGAAAGGTATCAAGCAGCTCAAGCAGAGGTAACAGGTAATAAAAATAAACAAGTGGATAACTTTAGGGCACCACAGAACTTTAATAAATTTGATCCTAGGGATCAAAATAAAGGTAAGCACCAATTTGATAGGCCACGGTATGAAAATAAAAATAAATTCCCACAATTCGATGAAAGGAAATATGATGAAAGAAAATCTTTCAACCAAGGAAAAAGGTGGTGTAAGAATTGTCAGATGGACAATCATGACACTGACCGTTGCAGAAGGAAACCTGTGTATATGGCAACCCTTCAGGTCAGGTCGACCTCAAGACAGGAGGAGGATATTATGTTAGATACCACTCCAGAAGAGATGAGGAAGGCACAGGCTGGGGATAAAACACTCAAGCCTTGTTTCAGAAAATTGTCAACTTGTCATACAACTCCAGGCAAGGGAGATTTTTACATGAAAAACAAGTTGATGTATAGGAAGACTGGAGCTAGATCCAAAGGTCACGGACAGCTGGTTCTTCCAAAAAGATATAGGGCAGACTTAATAAGGAGCTTACATGTGAAACCAGATGGGGACCATGAGAAGATAGGTACCATCATTCAAAAGGTGGCTCACAATTATTATTGGCCCAAAGCAAGATGGGACATTGAGAATTTTGTAGAAAGGTGTAGCATAGCACATGAGGGAACACCCACAAGTGGGAACATGGATCAGGACCTGGACACGCCACGGGGCAAAATTAGGCCTGATAATAAAAAGAAAAATAGATTTGATAAAGTGGACCAAATGGAATGGGAAGCCCCTTTTCACGGACAAGCTTCACTTAACTGTTTTACAATGGCCACTATGCGGAGAGTGCAAAAAGATGTCTTACCCCAGGATAAGCCGAAAATCCCTCAATCGGACTTAAACAAACTGGAGGAAGAGGATGTAGAGAGGAAATCTCTCATCAAGAATTTTAAGTGGGGAGACAGCCCCAAAAGAAAAATTGGTAGCGGTCGTTTTGTGAATGATAATTCTGGGAGGAAAAATCATCACTATAAAGCTTCGAGTGGAAGAGACCATACCGGTGCATGGACAATAGGTCCACACAATTAAAGGTCCATATGTAGCTTTGTTAAGAACGTGGACTGATGAAAAGGCAGAGGAAAACATTACATCTTCATACCAATATGTGAATGAGCTGACCACTCGGTTAAAAACTGGCTGGAAACTTGCCAATGAAAATTTGAAACAAGCCAGGAAGAAACATGCTGCCTATTATAACAGGAAGGCGAAAGACAGAGATTTGGCTGTGGGAGAGAAGGTACTGCTTCTTTTGCCCGGGAGTCAGAATAAGTTACAAATTGGATGGCAGGGTCCATATACAGTTTTAGAGAAGGTATCTAGAACAAATTATAAGATAGATAAGAAGGGGAAAGAAAAAATCTATCATGTGAATCTCCTGAAGAAATATTTGGAAAGAGAACATCAGGAAGAGACACACTTGTTGACCTTGTCCATCGCCATGGAGATGAAAAAGGAACCACTTTCATCATTTGAATATCCATTACACCCCTGTGAGACAGCAGCACAGGTGAAAATCAGTACACATTTAACGAAAACTCAGAAAGAGAGAGTGCAACAGGTTCTAAATAATCATGCAGAGGTGTTAACAGACCGACCAGGGCATACAAACCTATTGGAATATGATATGAAACTGATAGACTCCACACCTGTCTGTATGAAACCATATTCGATTCCGTTTGCTAAGGAGAAAGCTTTGAAGGAAGAGATAGACTATCTATTGAAGGAAGGAATTATTTCGCACAGTGAATCTTCGTATAGTTCCGGTGTTGTACTCTTAAGGAAGCCCTCTGGAGAACATAGACTCTGTATAGATTACAGGAGACTGAATGCTATTACAGAAGGACAGGTGGATCCATTGCCGGATACAAATCAGCTGTTTGCCAGGCTAAATAAAGCTAAATATTTCTCAAAAGTGGATCTGAGTAAAGGATACTATCAGATTCCAGTAAAGCCTGAGGTTAGACCATACCTAGCTTTTAGTACCTCAGAAGGACACTATGAGTTTAATAGATTGCCATTTGGATTGAAGAATGCGCCTAGTGTCTTCTCTAGAATGATGAGAAAATTATTGGATCCTCTGAATAATCCCTGTATAACAAATTTTATGGATGATATCCTTATAGCAACAGAAACATTTGAGGAACACATTGACTCTCTGAACATGCTGTTTAATCGACTTAGGGAGGCAAATTTAACAGCCCGACCAACCAAATGTTGCGTTGGATGTAAAGAATTGGAATTTTTGGGGGACACAGTTTATCAGGGAAACATGACCCCTGACCCAAAGAATTTAGAGAAACTACAGAAAGCCCCGAGACCACAAACCAAGAAGGACGTGAGATCCTTTGTCTCATTATGTGGTTTCTACCAGAAGTATATCAAAAACTTTAATTCCATATGTGCACCGTTAACTGAATTGACACGTAAAGGACATCCAGATCGCATTACATGGACACCACAATGTGAAATGACTTACCAAGAATTGAAGGAAAAGCTCACAAGTAAACCCATTTTGAAATTACCTGACTTAAGTCAAGAATTCATAGTAAGGACGGATGCAAGTAATATTGGGTTAGGTGCAACTCTACTACAGAAATCAGATGCATTGGATGGGGAATTAAGCCCAGTGGCATATGCTAGCAGAAAGTTGAATAAAGCTGAAATCAACTACTCAACTAGCGAAAAAGAATGTCTTGCAGTAATATGGGCGATAAAGAAATTCAATATTTATCTATATGGGAAGGCATTTAAGTTGCAAACAGACCACAAACCTTTATCGTTTCTAGCACAGGCTAGGCATGAGAACTCCAGGTTACTCCGATGGTCTTTACTTTTGGCTCCATATAATTTTAGCATTGAGTATATATCTGGAAAAACCAATTTGGGAGCGGATTTTTTAAGCCGCCATCCGTGTGATGAGAATCACCGTAAAACCCAGAAATAATAATAAATTTCTCTATGTGAATATAGAATAAAGGACTGACATATAATGTCTGTTTTAAGAGGGGAGGTGTCGTGGAATATTCTAATCCACATATATAAATTATTAGGTAAATATGAAGCCTAACAAATAAAATTAATAAAGAAAAGAGCAATGGTAAATAACAGTGCTGTCACAAAGAAGGTACTCGAAATTCCCCTTGTTTTCTACTTCGTCGGCAAATTGTAACGCTTTCACGTTGATATTAAAGGCCTTCTGCAACATACACGCGTTTCCCAAACACACAATAAAATGTGCTGCCTTTCTAAGAAAAACCTTGAAATATGCAAGTTGACCTAAATTTTAAATTCCATTCATGTCTTTTTCTACACTATGTTACCAAAAACAAAAGACAGATGGACTAAAGGATAGCGAGAAGGGAGGGGCGAATAAAGCCGAACGCATGCAAAATTAAACACGCGTCTCGCTATTAATGCCACCCCCAACCCGCGTCGCGCGATACACAATTACTACTATCACGCGTGTTAGGCTACAAGCACTAACTTTTTTTCAGACGGACAGTGATAAAATACATTACCCATCCCAGAGTTAGGTTTATAAATCCTGAAAAACTCTTATTAGAAAAGATAACAATAGATGGGTTTACGGTTGAAAACATAACAGTACCCAGACAGCACATCTTCGAAACAGGAGGTAGAAAATACATATTTTGAACGCAGCCACGTAGCTCTTTTAAATTTGGATATTTGGGTTCCTTAGGGCTTGCTGACAAAGAATATGTAAAACGTTACGCAAATAGTCCAGGAATTAATAAATTATAACCAAAATAAAATAGTGGGGATGCCTGACAACATGGAATCATTTCTGCTCATAAAATTTTTTTATAACGTGTTTGAAAAAAACCTTACGTTACAGAAATAGCCTACCATGTAAACTCCAAATTGATTGGAGCGCAACAAATGAAAAACTAACCACGATTGGTCGGGCTATAAATACTATCTTTCGTTGTTAGGGGAGACATAGAAAGGTAACATTTTTTCAAACACTTGTCGAAACGTGGCCTCATTGGCTAGACTCGCTGATATACTCACTTAGGAGCGTTAGTTCGAGACCACTAGTGCAAATAATCTTGATAAAGCAACAGTGCGTTGAAGCCAGCTCATATTTGTGTTAAATAAAAGCCTGGAACATAAGCAGATGGGAATTTGTGCCAGTATTTTGTGCCAGAATTCATTGCTAATCAACGTATCTGTGTTTATTCTATGAATTGTGGTAAGCTTGAACCATTCAGTATCTTTTAATGAAAATTGAATGTAAATTGTTAATTTATGCCTGTATATATATGTGTAGTTCAGTGGCAAACAGGAGATAAAGCCTATAATGCTCCAGCCTGAACAGAGGGTGTCGGAGGGAAGTAAAACGGCATGGAATGGCCAAATAGTACACTGACACCTGGATGATTGACTAGAAAGAAATAATGCTGGAAGTGCAGAGGCGTGGTAACCATTTTGGAGGTAAATACTGGTATAAAGTATTTCAGATGAAGCTGACAGTTGGCCTAACGCTCTGAACTCAATGTTTGTGATGTGTTGTGATCAGTGTAAAAGGAGAGTATAAGTTAGTTATGAAGTAGAAGGTACATCCTTCTTGATTTCAGGGACCGTGGTCTTGATGGTACTGAGCAGCACCTGGTCAGAGCTTTGCTGAATCCAGAGTCGGACAGCATACTCCTTGGTCTTTTTAGCTATCAGTGAGGTGTCTCCAGAGCCCAGGGGAGAATTCGAGCAGAGGAGTCCCTTCCTGCCGCCATCACGCAAGATAAGCTGATTTGGCCAGCTGAGCTCAACATTATGTCCCCTCATCTTGAAATGACTTTGTAAAAATAACATTCAGAGGGGAATTTAATTGTCTTAATATCAGGAACTGAGAACATCTCCAATACTAGTCCCAAAAGACAAACTATTGAAGTCATGATGACAATTACCAACAGAGCTTGAACAAAACAAAACCAGTATTACCTCATATTACTACTACAAAACTGACACACATAGGATAGTTTTAATAATATATGTCACTACAATATTCATATTGATAAAGTCTGTACATATACTTGTAATTAAAATTGATTGTGATTCCTGGTTCCTTTGTATTTGAATCAGGACACATAAACCTTTATGATAACAATGAATACATATTGTTATTTGAAAAGTTATCAGTGACTCCTTAAGATATTCTCATAGAGTGTTATATGTATGTGAGTGTCACAGTGTTGTTAAGAGTAGTGGATTAAATTTAATTGTTTATCTGTCTGTTGTTGTGACTTACACTTCATCATACACATACCCTAGACATACAACGTAGTCATCACACTATTCCAGAATAAGTCTGACTGAGATATATAGATATGTGGTAGCAAGTAAGGTTATCTATAATACACTACTCTTAATAGATATAGATACCTTCACAGCTGATCTCAGTCAGTACACTAAGTCCCCTATAAATATTTATAACATCCCACTTCACCACAAATTCTTGTAATTCATTCACTTGTCTTAGTTCACTTAAATTGTCTTACTCAACAAAATACTTCTCAAATACCCAACTCACGACAGTCATAGAAATAAAAATATAATTTTGAAATTTCTGATAATAAGATCGTTGAACCTTTGCGACGTTTAACATTTTATGGAAAAAAAAAGAACTGAAAATAACTATATTAGTTGGGTTGGTTTTTTTTTGGTGGTGTGTGTGTGTGTGTGGGGGGGGGGGGGGGGGGCCTTCTGCTTCTTGTTTCAGTATGTCGCCATGTTATATTTATTTGGTCTTGGCTTTGTTAATCAATTTCTGATTTTACTGTTTCTCCCCTGCTCACCCCTCCCATTTTGTTGTCTCTGATTTCTCCTTATTTGACCTAACAGGTCCTCACTCCTGATTTCACTTAGTGTTTTCTACAATTCTCTTAAGTGCATTTGGTAATGAGCTTCAAATTTCAAAATCAAGTTGATTTAAAGCTTTTCAGTGCACATAGTTTTGCCCGGTGTCCATTAACGCGCTGGCGCGCTCACCCGTGTAAATCAAGAAGCACTCAGACGCGCACATTCCACATCGCGGGCACTTCCGGTTCAGTTCAGGACGTACTATCTTTCATTTTACATCCTGCTAATCTTTTGCACGTCACCGTGGATCTAAAATGTACCATCGTGTCAATCGTAATGATTTTTTCCGCCTTGGTTATTGCCAGTTATAGACAATTTTTCAAATAGATGAACACGAATTAATAAAGAAGTCTTTGCCTAATTTCCCAGCCTGTTTTGAGAACAGGACTAAGTAACTTCCACTTATTAACCCTCTTTTGTTGCCTTTCAGCTACCACTCAAGCAGAAGCATCCTTTTGTTTAATGGCAAGAAATGTTGTATTGCTTCGTCTGATCAAGTTCTTTCCTCGACTTCTCTATCGTTATTTTTTTTTTTTTTTGGGGGGGGGGGGGGGGGGGGGGTGTCTATATCTAGATCTTATGTTGTGTTTTTTAATCTATATTTTGATTTTGCTCCGGGGATTCCAGAATAACAGCTACCTTGTAATGCAGTCCTCTGGTGTCCTCAATGTTTGTACTGTCTAACACCAACGCCTTTTCTTCAATTATCTTGTTCCACTTGTATTAAAATGGTATGGGGGAACAGATATGTCTACAGTTATATATATATATGGAGGTGAAACGGACACAACGCAACCAACGTCCTTTTCAGGACGAACGAAGAAGAAGAAGAAGACAGGCATGGCTTAATCTTTGAGACAAGCGAATGACTACTGGCAGGATCAACCATATAACTGTCTGGACAGACGTGCGTCTTCTTCAACTATCTCGTCGCTGTGTATATATATATATATTTTTTTTCTACGGGCAGATGGCAAGAGAACAGATGGGCGACCGCAGCTGCGATTCAAAGCTGTGTGCAAGAGAGACATGAGAGCACTGGACAAAAATCCAGCAACCTGGGAGGATGAATCTGCCGGATCCTAGAAAGTGGTCATCTTCTTCTTCTTCGTTCGTCTTGAAAAGGTCGTTGGTTGCGTTGTGTCCGTTTACAGCGAAGCTGCAGTATTTGCGCCTTTCGGCCGACACATCCGACTTCAGCACGGCATTTTTTGGGACCGGGTTTGCCTTCCCACTTTGATCCCTACTCTCTCAGCCAGACTGCAGTGATGCAGCCTGTTTCCAGGACCACCACTTGGAGGTGGAGTAGGGTCTTGGTCAGCTCTGGTTCGCTGACCCTGACGCAAGCAGTCAAACTATGAGTCGCTGACTGCATTCATCTCTCTTGCTGCGTCTTTGGTCCCATAGAAAGTAGTCGACAACTAGGTTTTACTAGTACCCTGTGCCAGAAGCTTGGTGCATCGCCGTTGCCCTGGCTTACAGGAACAACCTAATATATTAATGGGGAAAACTAACGAAAAGCAAATGTATATTTATCTATATATAAGACAAACTACAGAATCTAATTCTTATGCTAGCTAATCGCTACATTGATACTATATAATTTTGATCTTTACCACTAGAAAACCCCCGCTGGAGTAATTTACCCCGAGTTGCCAACCACTGCTTTGAAGACTTCAAACAGGAACTGCTTACAGAAAATAAAATAAAATAAACATGACCCACTAGCAACATACGGCTGCGAGACTTGGACACTCAATAAAACAGTTGCAAAAAAGGTTACATCATTCGAAATGAAATGCTACAGAATGATGTTGAGAATACCCTGGACAGAAAAAAAAGACCAACAGAGAAGTACTGCACTCACTAAACGTAGAGGCAAATTGGCTCCTAAATACCATCGCAATAAGGAACATGAAATTTTTTGGTTATATAAAAAGACATAATAGTCTGGAAAAAATAGTGATGGGAGACATGGTCCCTGGAAAAAGGGGAAGGGGTCGACCTAGACGACGGTGGACCCAGGACGTCACAGAGAGTCTGAACTTGTCTTTGGCTGATGCAGGTCGACTTGCCCAGAATCGTGATGAGTTCAGAGCAGCTGTAATGGAGACAACGTTCTGGAAAGAATACGTCACATGATGATGATGATGGTGATGACGTTAGAATCCAGAATCCAGCACAATCAGTTGCCCTAAGTAGTATTCAGCAGCAGACGACTTGGTTACAAGGCCAGGGGGACGCTGGAAAGAAAGATGATCAGACATTGGTAAGTGTTGATCAGTACTTCTTAACTAGTGGTGCAAGACCCACCTTCTTGGGATACGAGACATGCCAGCTGTATTCAAGTCTTTACTACCAAGTCTCAAGTCGAGTCTTAAGTCTCTTAGCACAAGTTTCAAGTCGAGTCCCAAGTCTCTTAGGACAAGTCTCAAGTCCCTAGTGGTAGCTTTCAAATCTAGTCTGAAGTCGAGTCTCATTTTTTTTTAATAACCTAAAACTGTTTATAGCCACATTCTGACTATACCGAACAAGGCTATTACGCTTTTATTGTTCATTGCAAAATAAAGATGATTTTTGTTTCGTAACGCTAACCTTATACAAATCAAATCACAAATGTGTATATCCAAGTATGGAGTGAATAATGCACTTCCTGAGAACAAACTTCACGGAGAAGTGAATTTACAATTTAGATCAAAGGTTCTTAACTTTTATCTGTGCCATGGAATCCTTTTGGTCCTTCGGTGAAGACTACGGACCTCTTTGTCTCGCGAAAGCTACCTAACTCTTCATTGGCAAAATTTACATAAACCACATAGTTAACAATTTTACATTCAAAAGTTTATGTTACGTTATGGAACCCCTAGAATCTATTCACGGACCCCCAAGAGGTCCTGGAACGACAAGTTACCCTGGTTTAGATGTGTTAACGATTCAAAAGTGTTGTGATCCAATGGATGCCATCTCATTGTAACATCCCCGGCACTGAAGAGGCTGACGGATTGGCAAAGGAAGATGGAAATCTACCTCAGCCTGATGCAAGCGTAACTTTCGAGGAGGCAAAGAATTGTATTAGAATCAGATACAGAAACAAATGGGATGTAGAGCATCCAGGTCACACACAAAAGAATGCACGCTACCAGCTGTAATGAAGTATGAATCATATCTCGGCATCATATTTATCACCGCGCAAACCCCTGTGGAAATAACTGACCTATGAAACGCCAGCTTGGTACACGTAGTGTCGGAGTATACGCTAGGCTATTCAACATGGAGACATTGAAAGTGTAGATGTTGGTAATTTTTCGGAAGGCAGTGTACAAATAATCATAGAGTACCTAGTTAACGAAGGACCCAATTCGATAATAGGGCTCATTGGCTGTGACGGTATTGCCTCCCCTGCTTTGCAGTAGTGGTCCAACAATTGCCAAAACTCAAGAGTATCTAATAAAGGCTTCAATGGAGTCTATTTGTACACAAGATTACTCTTGGCAGAAATGTAGATAGAAGAGTAGTAAAGCTTCTATCACCTGGGAGTCTTCACAAGAAATGCAGGTAAGCGAAAACAATGCTGGCAATCGCTGAGCACGTTAATTCTGTAACCTGCCGACCACTTTTGTGAAAAAATTTAAGCACTTATTTATCAGCTCGTTAAGCCTCCACCCCTGATTTACTCAGTAGAATTCTCTTATTCAAGTATACCTCTGTTTAGAATGTGTGGAGTAATTGACTGAGACAAACAAAGAAAAGCTATCATCCTTGTATTTGGGGATTGCAAAAAAGGGTAAGAAAGTTCAGATGGCAGCATATATTTGAACTTAGCTGCCAATGACTAGGCCACTGATCCCGTATTGTTCCATAAATAGTACGTTCTGCTGGTACCACCAATAACTGATAGAAGAATAGAAAAGAACGCTCTTCTGAGTATGGCGTTCTCCGACACATAGTTATGTGTCCCTCCCCCCCCCTCTTCTATTTCACCATCCCACTTTACTCAGAGTTTACCCTCGATGAGAATTAAATTTAATCCCTCGGAATAAAACTTCCTTTACATTTAAACTAAATAGCTTTAGCTTTACATTGCATTTAAATGAAAAAGGTTAAACGTACAGATATAATATGTTTTACACTTACATCTCCAATGTTTGAAAAGTGTTCACAATATAAATTCATTCGTGTTTCATTTACATTTACACTCGTGGAAAAGTTTGAAACTTCTATTAATTAAAATGAATATTTTCCCATGGACATTTACGCTGCTTTAAAGCGTGAAACCTTACATTAGTTTTAAAGTGAATATGTTTATAGGGACATTTACACTACTTTGAAAATGTAAGTCTTATGCTTAGATTGGACATCATTTCTTTTCATCTTTCCCTCCCTGCTCCATAGGGAACCTGGAACTACTTTACGTCTTTAGTTCTCTTTACGAAAATTTCAATAAAGCAATCACCAGCCCGTGCAGTGGTGGTTCATGAATCATCATTCAATACGCTGAGGTTGCCAGCCTCAAATGACTTTGACATCCAATAGCGAGTTTCACACAATAAAATTGACATGGTAATATATATGTTAGTTCACAGGTTAGTAATAAACTATGAAATGTAAATCCAACTTACGCCAATCCTGGCTACAGACTTGTCGCACAGATGAATAAAAGAGACGAGTCGTTCTCTTACAACACGTGTCTGGGATTTCTTTTAATTTTAACATAGATTGCCCCTTCTAACTCCGTGTTTCTTCAATTTCCTAGTCCCGGTTGTTCCTTATTAAAATTTGAAAGAGATTTCCTGTGCTCTATAAGTCTTATCTGGTTCTCCAATAAAAGGTCCGGATAACAATTAGGAATGATGAATATAGTTCTTCCTCTCGCGAAGGTCTGATGTCTTGGCGAGCGTGCAAATCACAGAGAAATAAAACTGTGAAATTGTCAGCCTATATTCCCTCCAGTGATGTTATGAATCTAATCAGAAAGATCCAATCATTTCAAATCATGCAGGATAGGCTGTGATATTTCAAAATAGTCCCACGTAAAGTAAGGTGCGTGCCTACAAAGGTCACGTATTACCATACATGGACATCTGATGCCTTGTATACACTCTCACACAAACATTTGTAGACTCATATTGTCTAAAATGTAATAAATCCATGATTACTTTTTAACCAAGGACCGGAAGCAATTACATCACATTTGTCTGCCCACCCGTGTCACACAGACGGTAATGTCGTCTTATCAGCGGTTCAATCTAAACGTGCCGGTGACTATCTTATCTCAGCTCTTCGTAGGCTGGGATGACCAGGTAAAAAACCGGTGACATATCTGCAAGGCATCAACCTAAAGAAGACAGAGGTCATGACGCTCAATGTGAGCAACCCTGAGCCCATATCAGTAAGGAATCAGCAACTGGAACAGACAGATGCCTTCACATACCTAGGATGCATTGTAACACCAGACGGCGGAGCAAGCAAAGACATCAACAACAGAATGAACAAAGCAAGAACAGCCTTTTTTAGTCTAAACAACATCTGGAAGTCCTCTCAGTACAGCTCAATCACAAAATTAGGATTATATCAGAGCTGTGTGCTTTCTGTGCTTCTCTATGGCGCGGAGAGCTGGAGAGTTACAGAGAAGGAAATGTCGAAATTGCCCTCTTTTAACACAACATGCCTAAGAAAAATTCTCCGAATCTTTTGGCCGAATATCATCACCAACCAAGATCTGCTTACTCGGAGCAAGCAAGAGGACATGCAAACCATCATAGCTGGCAGACGCTGGAGCTGGGTTGGCCATGTCCTCAGAAGAGACCCCGATGCCATCACAAGAACAGCTATGCTTTGGCCCCCTGAAGGAAAACGAAAGAGAGGCCGACCAAAAACAACTTGGCGGAGGACTGTGGAGGCTGAGATGCAAAGAATGAACCAGAGTTGGGGCACTGTACGAAGGATGGCCGCCGACCGAGCAAAGTGGAATCAATTTGTTGTTTCCCTACAAGACGCCACCAGGCGTAACGGCTACTGACTGCTTTGACGGTCGGCGGCTAAGGATCAAAGAAGAAGAAAGAATATATGCAAGGAGTGTCACAACTGTGATAGCTATCACCTACCGGGTGATTTGATAAAATCACATATCTGCTACTTAGGAGAGAAATAAAGAAAGAAGGAAATAAAAGTGCGATAATTGACAGCACCTAATAAAAATCAGTACCACAAATGTACCGATACTGCCAGAGAGAACCAAAGATCGATAGGGGTCGCCCCGTTTCGTCACATTGGCCTTAGGCAGATAGCAATAGATTCATTGGATGTATTGTAGAGCCGAAGTTATTATGAAAAGAAGACAGTGGAGCATGAACCATGTTGTGTTTTTTCTTGTTTCGGCTGCTCCAGTGAATAGTCGGATAAACTATAGGATAAAGTGGATATCCATAGTGATAGAGCTCATTCATGTGAGTAAAATAAGCATAATATGGAGGAAATCGGTGCAGAAATAAGGACTCCAAACATATTTTGGATTTTGCATTGGAGCACACTTTGTTAAAACCTACACCGTTTGCGTAAATGAAAAATACTTAGTTGTTAATTCGTACTTCCGCAAATCCACTATATAAGGGGAAGGAACGGAAGGCGCAAACACATTCCCCGCCTATTTCAAACTACAGACACGGAAAACAGCATCTTCGTCACCTCCTTTGCCATCTGCAGAAGTGTGAGCAGACTGTGTAACCATTAAAAGCCTGTCTGTGATTGAGGGTAAGCGAGATGTTAATTTAATATATCTGTAAACATATTATCAATGTTTGCGTAGGGTAATATTGGTATGTGTAGAATCATTGTGCTATTTCTGGAGGAAAACCGGAAGTGTGTTGGTTTAGTTTAATTGTGTAATAAATAAGTAGAACGAATGGATTGAGCTAGTTGGTTGTGGAAAGCGTTTAAAGATATGCTTGCTGGAAAGGACTATCCAAACTGGAAGAAGGAATGACTGTAACCGATTGATTTTCTGTATTATTTGATATATGACACAATGATTACCATAAGGCCTATGTGATTTTAAAGAAGCAAATCATGGACAGAACTGTAACAAGTTAGTTACTGAAATATTGTGCTGGAACTTGAACGAATTGTGTTATTCATGACTTACTATGTCTCTTATGATTTACCACAGCTTGTCTGAACTATCTCATTATACCTACTGATTGTGTAGGGAGACAATGAGCGATACTACGTAGGTTGTATATTATGTTTCAGGTTATATCCTGCCCTGAGTGTCGTACTAAATCTTTAGTGACCAAGTCAGCTAGTAGATGTTCAAGTTGTTCAGAGCCTGTGCCAGTATAAACTGTGTCATCTTGATTTGGAAGACCAGTAGTTGTGGGGTTCTCTCCGATCATACTGCTGTACGAGGCCTAGAAGGACTTTTAAAAGATAAGTAGCTCTTTGTTGGGCTACTTCTACTTTCAATTACCACACACCTACGAATAAACAGTGTAATGATATCATAGCTGGTGGTTTATTTAGACGACAAATGACAGTCATGAATCGTTATGATTTATCATAAATTAACATTGATATTATATTAAGGAAAGCACAAAAGAAAGACAGATTCTCTCAAGGATCCAGAGAACAGTTGAAAATGAACTTTATAAATTAAACGTAAATGTGATATATATATATATATATATATATATATATATATATATATATATATATATATATATATATATATATTTATATATATATATATATATATATATATATATATATATATATATATATATATATATATATATATATATTGAAAGTGAAACAGATTTTATTTTGAAATCAATTTGATTTTATTTGAACTTTAACTGAAGTACCAAGAAAAAAGATCTTGTAAATAAATAAATTATAAATTGTACCAACAGTCTGTATTGAATTATTTAAGTTTGGTTCAAAGTTCTTGTTGGTTAGTTAATTAGCCCTAGCAGAGTCAGTGTCTAAGGTTAATCTGGAGAGGGGCACCATAGGAACCTAAGATAGTACATTACCATTTCATCTAGGAACCTATACAGCTTGACTATACCTTTGATGTCGATACACCATTACTCTTTTCAGAGAATGGGGTATTTCTTGTAAGACCAGTCTCTTATCTGACACTGTCCTGGTATCATCTGATACACCTTTTTGTCCAGGATATTATCATCATCTATTTATCGTTACCTCTCGCGACACCAGCTTAACAGAAGAGAACAAGTGGTAATCTTCAGACTCCGCACTGGCCACAACAGATTGAGATACCATCTATTCAACAAGCAGAAAATAGGAACTACCGATCAGTGTAACTGTGGCACTGATAAAATGACTGCTGAACATTTGCTTCAGAGTTGCCCAACATATGCGGAACAGAGAAAGCGCATATGGCCGACACCAGTACCATTCGTGGAAAAGCACTACGGAGATTCAAATAGCCTCAAATTGACTACTGCTTTCTTTGAAAACATTCAAGTGGACGTCTGAGAGTGTACGAAGAAGAAGAAGATGTGTTAAGGACTTATGTTCCAGAGTTTTGTCCGCCGATAAATTATCTCTGGCGCGAAATGTAATCCCCCACTCTCCAGCAGTCTGGATGGTTATCTTTACAAAGTGGCGGCATGTTATTGTTCAGGAAAGCTGGTCTGTCTTCCTGAATGTTTGTCTTACAACACTGTCCAATGTGTCTGATAAGCTTTAAAAATGGCGTGTTCACACAAATGAATTCGTGTACGCACTGTGACGTCTAGGCGATATCGCTTTAACCAAAACTATTTTGGGATTCTCCTTAATTAAGATTGCAGTAGGAATGAGGACGGCGAGTCGGTTCACTGAAATTGGTAAGTGTCGAGTAGAGTCGCTAATACTTAATTCCCGACTCGAGTCGCTGTTATGACAAGTCGATTGACGCGACTCGACAACACTGCATGCCAGATATTTTAGGAGGTGAATATTCATTAATACAATGTAATACACAAAGCTCAAATGTATTTGTGCAAAATAAAACATTGACAACGTGAATTCAATACCGAACCATATCCACATTTTGTAAATAACATTTTCTCCACACGTACTTTAATTTCTTTTTCTCATTTCTGGCATATTTTGCGAGCTAGAAGATAATGGGGTGCGAGGCTTCTTACGTAGCTGTACATGGGTGCTAGGCTTCTTAAGTTGCTGTAAAGGGGTGTAGGACCTCTTAAATTTTAAGAAACATTGATCATTTTAAATGCTGTCCGTTTGTTATGCACCTATTCTTCTTCTTCTTCTTCCTCGTTCGCCCTGAAAAGGACGGTGGTTGCGTTGTGTCTGTTTACGCCGTAGCTGTGATATCTGCACCTTTCGGTCGACACATCCGACTTCAGCACGGTCAAAAACCTCCAAGCAACAGGATTATGGTGGCTACAGTCGCAAAGACGGGAATTCTTTGCCCGACCTCTGTTCTTTTTTCTCCAACGCTCTAGGGTTTTGTAAGAATTCATTTTAAGTCAGTGTCATAACCCTAATCCTTTGCCCATTTCCACTCGCCTTCAGGCACCATCCTCAGTTTTACATTTTCCCACCTTGTTTGTAAGTGTCTGTTCGAGCTTCATTAACTTGACTTAAGTTACTGGCGCTCGTAAATTTATCATTCTTTTTAAAGCGTCTTAAGTAGTATGTTTTAAAAAAAAAAGGGTAATACGCCTTGCTAAGACAAAGACAAGTGCCTGCGTTACGGTCACAAGGCGTTCTTCAGGGACAGACAAACACAACCATAAAGGGAAGAAATGTAGAACTAAATGAGAAACATGAAAAATATTATGAGACTATTACAACCTGTTCATCGACCGGAGATGTTCGGCGAATACGCAAAATGGCTTCCACATCCAGACGAACAGATAGACATAGGCCCGGATGTATAAACCATTGTGGCATATTCATTCACCAAACGATGCTGGCCAGTGGGCAGGTTGTATTATTCTCATTAATTGTTCATGTTTCTCACTTCATTTGTCCCTGGACATATACCTCGTGATTGTAAAGTAGTCGTGGATCATTTGTCCTAGTATTGGGCTGCCCAAAGTGGTCGATATCGATCCTCAAAGGGCAAGTTGATTTCTAAGATTAGTGATTATAGGACAGGTTCTCAGACTTGTGATTATAGGACAAGGTCTCAGACTAGTGATTATAGGACAAGTTCTCAGAATAGTGATTATAGGACAGGTTCTCAGACTAGTGATTATAGGACAAGTTCTCAGACTAGTGATTATAGGACAAGTTCTCAGAACTTGTCCTATAATCACTATATAGGACAAGTTCGTTTCTCGGACTAGTGATTCTAAGACAAGTTCGTGTCTCAGACGAGTGATTATAGGGCAGGTTCGTTTCTCGAACTAGTGATTATAGGACAAGCGCGTTTCTCGGACTAGTGATTATAGGACAAGTTCATTCCTCATATTAATTATTATAGGTCTGGTTCGTTTCTAGGATTAGTCATAATAGGGCTTTCGTATCTCAGACTAGTGATTACAGGACAAGCTCGTTACCCAGACGAGTGATTACAGGTGTCACGGGATTACTCCCTTGCTCTGCAGTGATGGTCGAACAGGGGCCAAAATTAGAGTATCTACTGAGGGTCTTCAAAGGTATCAACCTTTCGCTCAAGATTACTCATGGCAGAGATTTGAAATCGAAGAATGATGCTTCAGTTCTAGGGAGTCTCACATGAATTTAAGAAATCAAGTACTACGGCTGATAGGATCAATGCCGTGTAGTCATCCCGGACCGTCTATGAGGGGAACTAAATTTGCTTGTTTTGAAGAGCCCCCCAACTGATTTATATCAGTAAAAATATTACTTCAATAGCTCTTTTTATGTGTATTTAAACTAACTGAGACATACGGGTGCAGTTCCCTCTAACATGATTAAATAAACTACAAATTTGTATATTTACAGATAACAAATTTAATAACAAATTATAGTTAACAATGTAAAATAAATAATGGGCGGGGGGTTGGGTAATATATTAAATATTCCTTTAAAAACTCACCACACGGGATGGTTTGAAACGTTTTGGGAATTTCGTTATTAGAGTTCACTTCGCACTTTAAATGGGTACTTAGCTACCAGTAAGATGTCGGTTGATTTCTGCTCCAGCCGATGTTGGTTCTTTGCAGGTTGAAGACTGGTTCACTCTCATCACTGGTCAAGTCTGGTGGCTGTGGTATCTTGGGTAATTACGAAGATGGTCCAGCGTCTTCAAGACCCGTCTGCTATTGGTGTTTAACTTTGATTGAAGGCCTCTTATACCACACACTTGTTCCACAGACTAGTACTACCAGTTGATACCACCGACTAGTATCATGAAATAAGAGAGAAACAAATACCCTCCTGAGTGTTGGGTTTCCTGAGAGGAAAATCAGGTGTTCCTCCCCACTTACCCTTTTCGTTCCACCATCCCATGTGCCTCAGAACTTTACCCTCTCTGAGCATAAAGGTTAATCCATGTGAACGGAAAACACACATTGCATTTATATAGAATATGGTTACATATACATATGCACTGGTTGAAAAGGTTAATATAATAATTATGAACATTATTTCTATCATCATCCACTTCCTGCTCCATATGGAACTTGAAACTACCTCCGCTTATGGTTCTCTATGAGAAACCCGCATGAAGCAGAAACCAGCTCTTACGCTAACATCAGAGATACGCTAAGATCCGCTCCCATGATGACAGACGTGAGGAAAAGGTGTTTATTTACAGCGAAAAGCTTCTACGAAAGCCGTCATCCAACGCGTGCCAAACTCCATAGCTCGACAAATAACAGGCTGAAGAGAACCTGCTTCTTAAACATCTCAAAACATGTGCATTTAATATCATGAAGACCTCCTCCCAAAACAACTTATCGAAATGGAAAAGTTAATTGATTATGAGGAGCCAAACAACTGCCATGAAAATATGTCTGTCTTCACAGAAGTTCCTGAAATTAAATAAAAAAAAATTTTAAACACAGGCTTTGAATGCACTAAAAAGCCACAAACAATTTTTCAAGGAGTCAAAAAATGTAACATCAAATTGACAAAAAGCGTGGGGCGCTTAAGCGCTTATCATATATTTTATCCATGTGTGTAATTCTTCTTCTTCTTTCGTTCGCTTGAAATTTATTGTCTATATATGCAATGTTGTTTCTTGTATAAACTTCACTGTCTTTTGTAGTTCATACAGAGGTCCGTATAGTTTTGCTTCCAGTGTTGTTTCTCTGGGCCAGTGGGTTTGCCTCAATATATCATATTCGGGGCAGTCTTGGAGTATGTGCTCTGCAGTCTGGGGTGCCCGTCCACATGTACACATGGCTGAATTGCCAATCTTAATTTTTTGTTTACATGTAGCTGCGGAGTCGGTTGTGTCCTGTTCTGAGGCGCAGAATGACAATTTGTTCTGATCTGTTCATAGCTTGGTAGTCGTCCTGCGTTGGTGTTGGTGGCTTTCTGATTGATTTGATCATCTTTTTCTTCTGATGGTACGTAACTGGTACATCCGGTTGCTTGTCTGCAGACCTTCTTTAGCCAGTCGGTCTGTTCTCTCGTTTCCTAGTATTTCACAATGAGACGGTATCCACTGCATGGCGACGTTATTCTGGTTGCACAGTTCAGACAGTAAGGCTTGTATACCTGGGAATTTTCTGGATTGAAGTGCTGATCTTGCATCTGTCAGGAATACCACAGGCTGTGGACCGAGATTGGTGTTCAACAGTTTCTCGGTTGCCACCTTGATTGCCAGGATTTCTGCATCATAGTTACAGAATTTCCCCGTTGGTACTCTGACCGTAACCATAGTGTTGTTTGGGTATTCTATGTGCTCCTCCATTCTTTACTGCATTTTGTGCTGACCCATCCGTGTATACTCGGACTCAGAGGTCCTGTGGGTATTCATCATCCAGGAAACTGAGAGTGACTGTCCTACGTTGCACACTGTTCTGTTCATCCTTGTCAAGTATTCCTTTCACTTTTGTCTGGATGTATACTGGTAGTCCATCTCCTCTCTCCAAGTTTTTTTTTTCTGCCACAGACTTTAGGGGGCTGTCAACTTCAGGTAAGTCTAAGGTTTGTCTCCGAAGTCGTTTGGCCTGGTGGAAAAAAACTGCTTCTTCTCAATCGCCCCATTGCTAGGTTTTGGAATATGTCCTTCATTGGATGGCTCGGCATACAGAGGAACTTTTCTGCCTGTGTTAACACTTTCGTGTCTCGGCGTTCTCTCAGTGCTTGTATCCTCCCCATGTTCTCCATCTCCACTATAGGTGTTGATTTCATTGCCCCCGTGATGACCCTAAGCGCCTGGTTTTGCACCTTATCTAGCTCTTGTAATGTGGTGTTAGAAGCTGGACACCACGCAGCTGACCCATATTCCCGGTGTGGTCGTATGCCCTGCTGGTAAACTTTACTAAGTATTTTCCCGCTGGCTCCCCATGTGGTTCCACTTAGTTTTCTCAGGATGGCTATCTTTCTCCTGGCCTTTGTTGCTGCCTTGTTGATGAGTTGCTTCCATGTCAGCCTATCATCGAATGTAACTCCGAGATAGGTGGGTTGTTTATCTTCTCTCAGGAGCTCTCCATTTATCTTGATGACACCAGTTTTTGTTTGTTTTGGAGAGAGGGTGAAGAGCGTAGTGCTGCACTTATCTGTATTGATGCTGACACACCATCTATTTGCCCATGAGGTTAAGGCATCTATTGCTCTTTGTAGCAGTTTGGTGGCCACTGTTGCATGCTCATCTGTGCACCATATTACCAGGTCATCAGCGTACATTGCCACTTTCATTCCATGTGGTAGTTCAGCAACCAGGTCGTTGAAGTAGACTAGGAAATGAAGTATAAAGCAGAAGTTAATTTCATGTAGAATCGGCGCCCCAAGCTTTTTGTCAATTTGATGTTACATTTTTTTTACTGCAAGCTATAAACTCCTTGAAAAATTTGTGTGTGGCTTTTTAGTGCATTAAAAGCCTGTGTTTAAAATATGTTTTTAAATATTTTTTATTTCTTCTTTTCAGTGTTATTTTTTGTATGTTTTTAAATTTAAGTGAAATGTAATCGATCCGCTAATGACATTATGAATTTGCGATAAACGAGTTCAGATCACATGAGACGGATTTCATTATTTCGTATATTACACGGAAAGTTGATATTTTTTGTTTTATTTTATTTAAAAAAAAATTTAATAAGAGTTGTAAATTACATTTTTTAAAATGTAGTTGTCAGTTGTGTGTGTGACTGTGCACGCGCGTGCGATAGTGTGTGTGTGTGTGTGCGTGCGTGCGTGCGTGCGTGCGTGCGTGCGTGCGTGTGTGTGTAAGGGGGCGAACAAGCCTGCAGATTTAGCGAGACTACAAACTGAACGCAGAAGAAAAGAGAAAATTTCTTTGATAGAATTTCTATGTGGTACAATTTAAATATTAAAGTGACATACGTTTATGGTGAATTGAATCTTCTAGTCTGTCGTGATTGGAACATACAGTATGTTGATTGGCTTCATTAGTTTACTTTGCTTGTTATGGCCTTTGAAAGCTGATTGATGCAACTGCATTTCAAGTTTGTTGTGGAATATGAAGTTTTGAAACTTGTGTTGTATTTCTTGCTGTATTCTCTCGCTGCCTATCTCTCTGTCCTACTGCGCCAGTAGGTGTCTCTCTCTGTCCGGCATTCTGTATCTCTTAATGTATTCTCTCACTTCTTTCTCTCCGGCAGTCCACATCTCGCTCTGCATTCATTCAGGTCCTCTCTCTCTCTCTCTCTCTCTCTCTCTCTCTCTCTCTCTCTCTCTCTTCGACAGTCTGTATCTCTCACTGTATTCTTTCACTTCTCTCTCTGCATCTCCCTGTATATTCTCCCACTTCCTCTCTCTCTCTCTCTTTCTCTCTCCGACAGTCTGTATCTCCCACTTTCTCTATCTCCGACAGTCTGTATCTCCCACTTTTCCTATCTCCGGCAGTCTGTATGTCTCGCTATAGTGTCTCACTTCTCTCTCTCCGGCAAAATGTGTCTATTCTCTCAGCCATGTCCCTCGCTATAGTCTGTATTTCTCTTGCGCTTCTCTCTTCTCTCGGGCTGTCAAAATGTGTCTATTCTCTCAATGCTTTTCTGTCCTCTTCATACCTGGCAGTCTGTATTCTCGCGCTGTTATGGCTCTCTTGACTTCCTCTGTCTCTCCGGCTGTCAGTATCTCTCTGCTCTGTGTGTCCCGCTGTCTCTATACCGCTCTGACTGTTACTATGGCGTTTTGTTTCTGCTCTGTGTGTCCCGCTGTCTCTATACCTCTCTGACTGTTACTATGGCTTATTGTTTCTGCTGTGTGTGTCCCGCTGTCTCTATACCTCTCTGACTGTTACTATGGCTTTTTGTTTCTGCTCTGTGTGTCCCGCTGTCTCTATACCGCTCTGACTGTTACTATGGCGTTTTGTTTCTGCTCTGTGTGTCCCGCTGTCTATACCGCTCTGACTGTTACTATGGCTTTTTGTTTCTGCTCTGTGTGTCCCGTTGTCTCTATGCCTCTCTGACTGTTACTATGGCTCTTGCTTCTGCTCTGTATGTCTCGCTGTCTCTGTACCTCGCTGACTTGCAATGACTCTTTGTTTCTGCTCCGTATGTCTCGTTGTCTGTACGTCAGTGACCTAACTACCACAAACGTAAATACTACATGTCCTGGAAGTAATTCAGCAAGACACCTAGTAAGTAGTACTAGAAACCAAAAGTCGTAGATAGGCCTGACATTTAACCCCTATTGTCCACTCGGCACGACATTTGAATGTGATTCCAGTATCCTGAACTATTTCTCTCTCACGAGCCGAAGGATGCGCCACAATTTGGTAGCGTATTTTCCCCCGAGGGCCACCTAGTACGCCTGTTTGGTTATTGTCAGATTTCCTCGTGCCTGCACTTTACACGATATCAAACTAATGTTTTCAGTTGCTAATAAGACTTACAACACTTGAGCTTAATCTTCAGCCAATTTGTAGTGATATTTTATATATCATCATCAACATCGTGTTCATGTGCGCTCCTTAAGGAGCATGGAGCCCCCACTGTAGCTGGTCCCCTTGCAGGAAGCCGACACTAAACATTCACATGCTGTTGCAGCAGTAGTTTATGTGGCAATTTGTTTGACATAACGAGGTTGCCAGGCCCATGCACAACCTCATATTAGTCGCACTGTACGACATGCTTGAGGGTACAGTAATCCTTTCTTCCACTGTTCTGAGACACCCCCCGAACCATACCGGGTTTTTATACGAGATATTTTCTCATAAACCGATACTCTTGCTGCTTGATTATATTTTCTCATAAACCGATACTCTTGCTGCTTGATTATATTTTCTCATAAACTGATACTCTTGCTGCTTGATTTAAAACATACTTGTGGAAAGAATAATTAGCATTAATGTTTGGTACCTGGTTAAAACCTAAAAACTGCTGAGGACAGGAAAGTGTCAAGAACAATGAAAAGGTAAAAAAGGCAGTTTATGGCTGTTCGAATCATGGAATATCGACTCCCTCCTGGAACTTCGGCAGCAACTCCTTCCATCCATCTGTTCCGTTGTCTCTGTTGTGCCTAATTTTTGTTCTACCGTCTAGAATGTGTGAAGTTTAATGATGGTTGGTCCATTTTCATTTTGATCAAATGTTGAAGAAAGCGACGTAACAATTTGGCTTGTATTGAGTTGGTAGATTTCCCTAGAACCCCCGTTTATTACAGTGAGGTGATAGCGACACCTGGATGAACCTAGTTGGAGATTCCAAGATGCCTATTACATCACTCTTTTTTTCCTCTTGTCACCACGTGCTCTCTTTTCCTTTCTGTCTGTCTGACTGTCTATCTTTCTTTAAATATGAAAATGTTCCATTCATAACAGGTAACCTTTAGTAAAATCTTTTACACTTCCCTTTTCTACGGCAGTATTTGCGATCGAACTACCTTTCCCTTTGATATGTTTTTTTTTCCTTTTAAGAGGAGAAAGTTTTCCTTCTATAAACGATAATACAACGCCTTTTTATATAAAAAAATAAAAATTAATTAATTAAAAAAAAAAAAAACTCAAAATGTATGCACTTTTCTAAAACTTAAAAAAAAAGAAAGAAATTAATCCTGTTTTTGTTTTCACGAAAATATGTTTTCATTTCTATTTTCATTTCCATTTGTAAAAAATGCAGTCTTTCTGTTATCTAGTTTTCTACATCTTTATTTCTTACGAGTGCCTGAAAACATACCTTTATGTTTGTCTAATATTTATTTACCCCTTTAGAAACCTTGCTTGTGTGTGTGTGTGCGTGCGTGCGTGCATGTGTGTGTGTGTGTGTGTGTGTGTGTGTGAAGCAGGCTACAGTTAGGCCTACAGTGTTTCCTAATTTTTTAGATGTCCCGAGCCCCTTTAGAAACCTCACTGCCCATCATCATCCTCCTACTGTGTCCGTAAAGCTCCTAACGGTAGCGCGTAGAGTCAACACTGTAGTAGTTTTTTAGGAAGCCCGCGTTAACTCATTAGGTCCTTCAGTAGTATGGAGTCAGTATTGCAAGCATAATTCTCTAAGAATCCTTCACCAAGCATATGCGTGGCATCTGCAATAATGGTTTCTATAGCAATTGTTTTATTATGATAGGCTGTCAGCCATTTTCTAGCTGGCAAAACATACCATCAATGCGAAAAAGAGATAGTCTTTTTACATGAAATGAAAAGAAAAATATCGTTTTTTTTTTATAAAATATATTTATTTTGTTCATGTAGTAAGCCCGAAAAAAAATTGTAAACTTGGTTGGTAGCAGCACATGAATTATACGCACTTTTATGAATATTTGAAGCTGTTTTTTCTCATACAGCATAGTAATAACAATTCTTTTGGCTACAACCCACAGCAGTTGTCTAATCTTTTAGAAGGTTAATATTTTAAGTACAATACATGCATTTATTTATCTTATCAGTTAACTATTTTGCATAAATACATTAAAGCTTTGTATATCGACCCAGCCTCATGAATTGGGTACCAGAGCAACCAGGTTATTCATAGTGCCGGGAATACTGATTGTGTAAAAGAAATTGGTACAGACACCACCGCTGTGAGGGTATATGACTGTTTGGTGCAGGATTCCTGCAAGGGGACCAGCTACAGTGGTGGCTCTATGCTCTGTTAGGAGCGCAAAAGACAATGGTGATACGCTGAACGGATGGCATAACAGTGTACTAGATTTGAGAAGATCTCAGGAGAAAGGCGGTACTGGTGTTAGCCTCTAGAAAAAGAGGTCAGGTGACGGGGATGATTGATGGTGGTGGGGTGATGATGATTATGGGGTGATGAGGGTGATGATGGGGTGATGATGATGATGATAATAGGTTGATGAAGATGATGGTTATGATGATGATAATGATGGTGATGAGGATGATGGGGTCGTGATGAGAATGATGCTGATAGGGCGATGAAGATGATGGTAATGATGATAGAGTGATGATGTTGATAATGATGGTGATGGGGTGATGATGATGGTGAGGAGAATGATCGGGTGATGAGGAGGATAATAATGATGATGATGATATTGTGACGTAAGTTTCTACCGCCCACATGCTGATTGGTCTAACTACTCAGCTGTATGTAGTGTGTCTGGTCTCCTGATTTCAGAATCTCCTGAAGACGGTGGAGACGGAGAGAGAGAGGAGGTGGAAGGCTGAGCAGGCAACTCGTAGACTGGCGGACATACTGAAAGGCGTACAAGCTAAAGGTGAACTATATAAAGTTTCTAAAGAAATTTTTAAAATTGGTAGTTCATTGATTCATTTCTCTCTCTCTCTCTCTCTCTCTCTCTCTCTCTCTCTCTCTCTCTCTCTCTCTCTCTCTCTCTCTCTCTCTCTCTCTCTCTCTCGCTCTCGCTCTCTCTCTCTCTCTCTCTCTCTCTCTCTCTCTCGCTCTTTCTCTTTCTCTCTCTCTCTCAAAGCATGAAGCCACATCTGGAGCTGGTTACCTACAGGAAGCGGTTGTTTCTGTATCAATTTGTTTTAAAATGATGATTTTGCCAACCACCATGAGCAACGGACGTGCTTTAGACAACCGTATTTCTTACTGTTTTTTTTCCCCCTTTGGAGGACCCCCCCCCCCCCCCCCCCCCCCCCACAGGAATTAGGCGGGGGCTATAGTAAACCAGATTAGTACCAGATAAAATATACGAGCACATTCAATTACACGACTAAAAGACATCGTAGAACAAGATGGATGGACGGTTTAGAAATGGATCTGCTAAAAGCTGGGAACCGTAAATTACAGAGAGAAATACGGAAGATGATATTAACAGAAGCAGAATGTTATGATGACCTAAAGATTTATGTGCTGGGAAAGCGAAAGAGGAAGTAAAAGAACCTGTCAGTGTAATCCTTTAAAATATCAAATCTAAATCGCAACGAAACAACTTGTCACATTAATGTTTTACTGCCATTTTGTGTAATTGTTTCTGAATTGACAATGATGTTGTCAGGGCTGTCGGGCTTACTACATGTGGCCGACGTATTTCTTGATAACGCAAATATGATGTGGGCCGTTACTTTGGCTTATGGTGATGACAATGGAGCTCGGTAACAATGTTTAATGGGTCAAGACTGTATGACCACGATGGCGATAAATAGATGCTGGAGTAATAGCGAACAGTTG
Source organism: Oreohelix idahoensis (assembly GCA_024509875.1). Taxonomy (NCBI): domain Eukaryota; kingdom Metazoa; phylum Mollusca; class Gastropoda; order Stylommatophora; family Oreohelicidae; genus Oreohelix; species Oreohelix idahoensis. The sequence continues at coordinate 69,008 of JAMPIV010016556.1, read as the reverse complement.
GCGACAAAACAAGATTTATTGTAGATATACTTTGACATCAGTAATGTAGACGATCATCATCATTATATTCATGCTGTTGTATAGAGATTTATGATCAATAAATTGTCTATATTCTTTTCTTTTTCTACCCGTGTCCTCTACTTTATTATCGCTCTTATATCATTTTCCTGTTTTTCGCATTCGTTCGTTTGCGACTAAATATTTTTTCCCATTCTGACTTTGCCGTTTCTTTTCTCATACTGGAAACGCAGTTTATTACATAGATGTCAGTCCCGGGATGTGAGCGAATGGTGTGAGAAATTCGTTTTCGTCAGACATGATGGCAGACATATAGTCTACATTTTCACCTGACACAGCGTTTCTTCGGCTGAGTTCTCGGCGTTAGGTGTGAGTAGGCGCCAATCTGCTGCGCTCAGAAATGAGAGTAGTCGGGTGAGGCGTTAAGACGCGTATTGACAGGTGATGGCAGTTAGGGCCTGCGTCTAGTATGTGAAGTGTTAAGAGAGGAGAGGGGGAGACGGGGGTTTGCGAAATAACGTGGGATCATTTGTCTGTATAAGATATATCTACCCGAGAGAGTTTTAGACTAGTCATTCATACTCCTAAATCTGCAGTAGACAGATCACTCGTGCTAGAAAATATCTTGTATATTGCAAAGTTCTGAGTTTCTTGGCAACATTTTGCAGAGTTCTAGACTACCATTATATTGAAGGTTTCTAGTTCGTGGTTTAATCTGTAGTTCTATGTGGAGGTAAATATATATATCTAGTATTTTGTGAGTGATCTAGTGATAAATCGCTTATTTTCATTTGACTAGTTAGATTTATGTGCAGAAGAAATTAATATTAAGTCTGTTATATTCGCTAGTTGACATGTTACAGTGGAAAGCAGAATATATTATAATTTCTAGCTTAAACTCATGCAGCTGTAAATGAATTAAATTAAACTGCGAATAATCAGTCGAGAATATTTTAACTAACTTATAACTGCACTGATTCATCATTGAGTATTGAAGAAATACGTATGTATTTCTAATTCATGATAACTGATTTTGTGAATATAACTTATTTCACGGGAGATTTAAATGATAAGACAAGCTCTACTCTTGCAGTTTATAATGTAAGTTATAATTGAGGGAATAGTATGTATAAGTATTTTATATGTTGTTTTCTCTTTATTCGGTGAAACTTGGGTGACCCAACTTTGCCAGCGTTGAGTACTGGGTAGTATCTGTGAAGAACATAAACATTTTATTCTTAAAGACGTGGGTGTATAAAGTAAAACCATTCTGGCATTGCATTGGCATCCAGAACGACAGAGTACCCATTCCATTAACTTTAAGATTTAAATAAAGTAACGGGCCTATCGCGCCAGATTTAATTCTTCCTGAGAGAAACCTCAAGTACATTTCAGCCCTTGTGGCAAGTAAAATATAAATATCAGTAACATTCCGACGGAGTTGTGACTAGTATGTGGTGTGACCAAATAAAATCCTATACTGAGAGAAGACAGTTACCTGACATTCCTTGTTACTAGAAATCTAAGCTATTGACACTTTGCTCGCTGTTAACGTTCGTGCCTGGACAATTTTAATGTGACAGAACCAGATATCCATAAATAAGAAATACCAAGGAAACGTTCCCTGAAGAAGCGAATTCAACCTATCTTTTTTGGAGCTGGGGTTCCCTTGGCCAATGTCTAACCCTGGAGATTCTGTATGTGCATGTCCTAAAAATTGTTTGTCCAGAAGTTGCTACCAAAGCTGTAAGTACGAACGAAAGCTAGTGATCTCGGCTGACTGAATAGAATGAATGCAGGACTGAGCGATTCTTTTATTGTTGTATTTTGGCACCCATTTTTTGCTGTCTTAAATTTCTTTATGCAAGTGTTGTTGCTAACAATATTTTTCCTTAGGATAGATAAGAGTATCCAAGTCTGTTCATACCTGTAAAGGGAAATCTTAGACTAAATCATATGTATCCGTGACTCTTTGGGGCTATCACTTTTCTTCTAACAGGACTGTGGGCTATACATCGAGGGAAAGGATCATACCAATGGGTCTATCATTGTTGTAGCTATTCATTGACTTTATGACTATTTGTATATGTTCGATGTAATTTTATATGTTGTGATGGAAGTCTATTATGATAATTAAACTTCACATAAACTTAATCAGTGTGTTGGCCAGCTCGTTCCAAATTATCTATATTTTCATTCTCATAGGTTCACGTCTGGGTGTCTATTGTAGTCACTTATGTGTGTGTGTATGGGATATATATATATATATATATATATATATATATATATATATATATATATATATATATATATATATATATATAAAACTATATATATTATATTAGATTTGTCTGACTAATCTAACTCAGCTGTAGATGATAGGCTGACTGAGAGAAGCTTCTCGAGTGTCAGAGACAGAATCTAATATAGTTCCCCCATCTCACCCGTGAAATCTATTTCTATTTTATCACCTCCCACTGAGCTATCACTTATTTCTATGTCTATTCAGAAGGGACCAAACTAAGTCTTAATCACCTATCACAAATCTACGACACATGCAGAAAATGTACATAGTCAATAACAATCAACATGGACGTTGACTGACTGCGCTAACCGCTACCATATGAAGGTTAACGGATTGGTAGTATACATGGTTCTGACGAAGTGACCATGTTAATATTCTTTACGTAGTTATCTATATTCCTTTACGCTTCAATCACCTCCTAGCGTTAGCAGGACGCACTAGCAGCTTGACATATCTGGTCAGGCTGAAGCTCTGCCATAACGATTACAGGAGACTAAGTATCGGGGTCGAGATACTTAAAACGAGCTGTTTCCGAATAAATATTTGACATAAAACGATTTTTTGTATTGCTCATCAAGAATATCATCTTCATCTTTCAGATGATTATAATTTCTTTATAACCGTGTCTTTCCTAGACTTAGGACAAGCACACGAAAAATTCACGTCTATACAAGACGGAGGATATCTGGATCTGCCTCAAGTACGTTGCCCGTATAGCAACAAATCACCGCGACATACCCGTTTAATAATGGTGCACGGTCGTACGCAAATAATATAACATACAATTAACCTAGATGCGCTCAAATTTGCTTCTACAAAATACTAGACGTGCACGTGAGGATCTGAAACATTTAACTCCCCTTCTATGAATATAAAATAACTTAACAGTTTACATCGACCCCCGCGAAAAAAAAAAAGTGGAAGATTTTTTTGTTTTAATAATAGTGAGGACAGTCAAATTCCATCAAGCTTAGCAATAGACAGCTATCATTAACATCATAAGTGTAATTATGAAGAAAGAAAGTTATTATAGAAGGACATAATATGTGGAATGAGAATAAAACACCAAATTCAAACAAAAGCTGCAAGGTAAAGAGACAGAGATCAACTATGTACTAAATATGAAATGATAAGTGAAAAGAGCAAACGAAATAGAGAACGATTATAAATTGTGAAAAAATTAAAATAAATCAACCAAGATGATAAAACATGTCAACATTGTAAAAATAAATTAGATGCATATCGTTCGTGTGTAAAACGCAAGTGTGGAATACGAAATGAAACTCAAATCAATTTCCAAAATAAAAAACGAGAAGAAAGCAACACAGTCTAAAGTAGTACGATGTGTGTAAACACTAGGTAGACTATTTAAACTAATAAGTACTACGTATAGTATCATTAAATAGCTATGTGCAGAAAATATATATCAGGCGCGAATAATGCGCACCATGCGATAAGGAGGCTATACCTAATGTAAATAGCAAGTGTGTAGATAAATTGAGCAACCTAAACAATGCAATCGTGTCATATGAATGACTGATAACTAAACTAATCGCATAGAGAACTTTGGTTAAAGAAAAGTTTGATAACTAAATACTTAAAAAGTGTCACATTGTTCCATCCTAACACAAAAATGTCATAAATTAATCACTCGCGGAAAAATGTCATGGCGGATAGTCTTATATATCTATAGTGATGCGCTATCAAGTCAATCACTGTTAAAGAGCGAAAAAAAGCCAGAAATGTGCTGAAGAACCGCCATAATGTAATATCATAATATGTCATAAAAATCTAGTTAGTAATGTTTAAATAAACGAGTTAGATCATGAAGATGAGACGTAAGCGAGTTCATCAAACGAAATGTAGTACGGGTTGACATCAATCACAGCGAGGAGTACAAAAGTGTTGTTGCAGCATAATGGTGGTATGAGTGTCAGTTAGTGAAGTGATCCAGCGTCCCCGAAGATTCTTGTGGACAACGGGACAATAGATCAGCCACCACGTTATCGGAACCTCGGATGGCTTTGACAGGAAAATTAAAAGGCTGCAAGGCAATTGCGTACCGTGCAGATTTAGAGTTTTTCAAGTCCTTACTCTTAAGTGCAGTAAGTGCACGTTGGTCCGATTCGACGACAAAGTGGGTGCCAAGTAGAAAACGCTGTAACTTGAGTAATGACCAGACCATGGCCAAAAGCTCGCGGTCCACCACAGAATAGCGTCGTTCAGCTGCAGTTAACTTCCAGGAGACGTATAGCACAGGGTGGAGTGTTCCTGAATAGTCTTACATCAGAGAAGCACCAATCTACATTGACGAGGCGTCACTGCGAATGATGAAAGGAATATTTTTGTTTGGTAACCGCAAGATAGAAGCAGAGGAAAATAATAACTTAATCCTATCTAAAGTGGCCTGGCAATCCTGTGACCACTGAACCATGTTAGGTGACCCTTTCTTTAACAGACTAGAAAGAGTGGCAGTGATAGTTGACAAGTTAGAGATGAAATGATTAACGATATGGGACGACAGAATTGTCCGCGAAAGGGAACAGAGTGATATGTAACTCGTGTTGAGAACAATGCGGTGCATAAAATACAAATCCGATGTATAGTGGTGAATTCCATTCCAGACTTTGTGTGACCGCTTGGCATACACTACCATTTATACGAGTTATAACACTACATAGAATAAGAATAACAGACGTTAAGCAGATAAGGCGTTTTTGCACAAAACGCAGTATAAATTTTAAGTTCAGTTAGCAGTCAGGGCTCTGAGAGGGTAAGACAGTGCAGTCCCAGAAAATAATATTGAATGCGTGTTTTTGAGTGGAAAATTTTGTGAAGTGAGAGTTGCTATTTTGGTTTTTTTCCATTGTTGATGGAAAAGAGAGATGTCACAAATATCGAAACAACAGATAGTCGTGTGCAAAATGTCGAAAACAGAGAGACGTGTGTAGAAAATTGTAACGTGTGAAAAAAAGAATGAGTCGTGTGGAAAAAGGCGGGAAAAAGACAGGAGCTGTATAAAAAGGAGAGATGTGGGCCATAGACAGGATTAGATAGATAGAAATTTTTGCTAGGCAGTTATAGTACTTAGGTGACTTCGTCTTTGAGATTATCAAGACAAGTTTTTAAGTTGACAAGTTGTTATATTTTTCCTGTTGAATATATATTTTCCTTGTGGATATATTTTTCCTTGTGGATATATATTTTCATTGTGAAATTTGCAGTGCTTGTCTAATGACATCAAAATAAACTCTGATTGAATTTTCTACATTGCTGTGTTTTATTTGGAACGTACAGTTGGAACATTTGAAAACCATTATACGATATTGCTTATCACTAAACCTAAAAGGGTAAGAACGAACTTGGGAAGAAAAATAAACTTCAGTCAAGAATCTCCATCTCCCGTAAACACTTGAACAGAAACGTATAAAGGATTAGCTCTCGTCAATATAATTACCTGCGCACAACACAATTGACTGGCCAACTGACCCGGTCATACACATTCTTACATTGATGTTGTAACCAGCCCGGTTACATTTGTTCAACTATTATTCTCAAAGTGGCTATCTGGTCTGTACATGATCTGTTTTTTCGAAAACCTGCTTGTTCATCTCTCAGTTTCTTGTCTATGGACTCTTTTAATCTCTCAAGGATAATCCTGTTTAATACTTTTCCTGGCACTGATTGTAACATTATTCCTCTATAATTTGTGCAATCTTGTAAATTTCCCTTCTTAGGCAACTTAACCAGATATCCTTCCTTCCATTCTGCTGGTATCTCTTCCTTTTCCCAGACTTTACCAAGTAATTTATATAACATCTCTGTAGCCGTGTCGATATCTGCTTTGATGGCCTCTGCTGGAATGCCATCAGGTTCAGACGCTTTTCCATCTCTTAGAAGCTTTATGGCTTTCTTTATTTCTTCCTTCGTTGGTCTTACTTACTTACTTACTTAGTCGTTCCCCTTCTACCGTGAGATGTAGAGGTTTGGAAGAGAGAGCGCCAGGCTATCCTATCGGCTGTCTTCCTCCTGGCATGGTTCCATTCTAGTCCTCGGTCCTTCAAAGATTGTCTAATGTTGTCCTCCCAGTGGACTCTGGGTCGTCCTGGGGGTCTGGACCCCTGGCTCCCCGTTTCCCACGCCCGCCGTGGCAGCAGATCTTCTCCCACTCTGCAGACACGGCCAAACCATCTCAATTGGGACTGTTCCACCTGCGCCCGCAGGGAGTAGGATCTAAGGCCCTGGCGCATCATCTGGCCGCGCACCACGTCTCTTCTTGTTACTTCAACCACTTTCCTCAGACACCTCATCTCCGAGGTTTGGATCCGGCCTCCGCGGGCTGCAGCCATTGACCACGACTCGCATCCATACGTCAAGACCGGGACATAGGTGGAGCGGTACACAGCCATCTTCGTTTTCTTACCAACCTCTCTCTTGCTGAGGAATCCTCGATTTATGGCCCGAAAAAGTCTCCCAGCCGCAGCCCCTCGTGTCGCCAACTCTTCTTTGATGCCTCCCTTTCGGTCTATAATAGCTCCGAGGTATTTAAAGTGGTCGACCTGCTCCAGGACCTGTTCTCCCAGCTTAATCTGATGTCTTCTTTCTTCTCTTGATATCACCATGGATTTTGTTTTAGAGCTGCTTATGACCATCCCTCTCTTCTCCAGCTCTTCCTTCCAGACTTGCAGGTTGGATTGGAGATGTGCCTCTGATTTAGCAATCAGGGCAAAATCATCAGCAAATGCCAGCTCCGAAATATAGACCTGTCTCATCTTCCAGTACCCCACTGAATACTTTCTTGTTCTCTCCTTACATGCCTTGATGCCATCATCCATGAGGAGTATGAAAAGGTAAGGTGATAGGATATCACCTTGTCTTACACCAGTGGTGGTTCTGAACTCTTCTGACTTATGGTTTGCTGTCCTCACATAATTTCTGCAAGACTTGTAGAAGCTCTGTATAGCATGAATCAGAGGTGCTGGAATATTCTTCCTTGCCAAACAGTCCCAAAGTTTGTTCCAGGGGACCCTGTCAAACGCTTTTCCAGATCTATGAAACAAAGATGGATCTCACTCTTATACTCAAGGGCCTTTTCACTCAGCTGTCTGAGTGTGAAGATTAGGTCTTGAATACTTCAGTTTGCTCGGAATCCGCACTGGACCTCATCCAATTGTGGCTCAGCTAGGCGTCGGAGTCTCTGCTCTAGGATTCTAGAGTAGATTTTACCATGGACACTGAGAAGCGATATGCCTCTATGGTTTCCACACTGTCGATTGTCACCTCTTTTTGAAAATTGGTGTTATGATGGCAATCTCCCAATCCTTTGGTATGGTCGTGTTGTACCACGCTGCCTGTAAAACCCTTAAGAGTAGTAGGTCGCCTGATGCTCCCATGTACTTAACCATTTCTGGTGTTATTCCATCATGCCCTGCTGCTTTGCCCATCTTGATTTTCTCCAGTGCTGCCTTCAGTTCTTCCATCTTTATGTCATCTTCACCATCATTGGTTTTCTCTTCTGTGCTAGTGGTTATAATTTCTGATGCTTCACCATGCTCACCATCCAGGAGTTCTGAGAAATATTCTTCGTTGGTCTTTTACCGTTAATTTGTAGCTCTTCTTCTGCTGGCTGGATGTCCGGGGGGTTTTGTGGAGCTGGTCTATTGAGAAAGTCCTCAAAATATTATGTCCACCTCTTCATTTGCTCTTGCAAAATGGAGCAGTTTTCCATTCTTGTCTTTTATGAGGCAACTTGTTTGCTTGTATTCCCCTGTTAGCTTCTTTGTGCTGCTATACAGTTCTCTCATATTTCCTTTGGCTGCAGCATCTTCTGCCTCTCTTGCCAACTCCTCAGTATAATTCCTCTTGTCTCTTTTGATACTTATTTTTACTTCTTTGTTTGCTTCTGTGTACACTTCTTGAGCCTTGGCTTTGGAACTTCTGGTTTTGCTTGTGTTTAAATCTGCTTTTTTGTTTTTTTCTGTCTTTTATCTTATTGATAGTTTCTGTTGTTATCCATGCTTTTTGTTGTCGGTCCCTTTTTCCCAGTATTTCTTCACATGTCTCATTCCATACAGTTTTGATTTGCTACCAATAGCCTTCTGTATTCTCTAAATCTTCCAGCTGTTGGAGCACTTGGAATTTGTTGGATATTGTGACCGCAAATTTGTCTCTTGTTTCTTGATTTCTTAGATGTCCATTAAATTGTTGTCTATATCTTTGCATATTTCTTGAGTTTCATTTTTACTTTGGCTATCAGAAGGTGGTGATCTGATGCCATATCTGCTGCTCTATATACCTTTACATCCTGCAATGATGATCTAAGCTTCTTGTTTATGCATATATGATCAATCTGATTTTCTGTTCTATGGTCTGGTGATATCCATGTTGCCTTGTGTATTCTCCATATTGTCAACCTCCTGAGACAAAAATCTGTACGCCGGACCCAAAAAATCCTTACAAACACCCCAAAATCCTTACGCAAAAAATATATTAATAAATTATACGCAATACAGTTTTAAAATGAGAAATGACATATACAAATCTATTAGCATTTGAATTATTGTGATATAAAACATGCTAATAGTCTCATGCTGTTCTTTACATATAAGAAACTTAGTGATCATGATATACACTATTCTTTCGATGTACAGTGTTTTGTATTATAATCAACACATGCACTTTTAGCACTTTGCAGAATTGCATTTGTGGGCTTAAAGTCTGCACAGCATGTATCAATGTTAATCTTACACTGTAAAATAGAAGTGAGTGTGTCCGCATTCATGGACCTCCTGCAGTCTGTGTGGATTTTTTTCATCATTGAAAATGATCTTTCGCAGTCAGCATTGTTGTGAGGGAGTATCAGCAGTCGCTGAATGATGACTTTCAAATTAGGGAAGCGGATGGCACCAGTACTAGTTTTCTGGTCAACAACTTCCAGCCAATAGCTACAGAAGCTCTTTTTCTGACCACTATCTGTCAGTAGAGGCACATGCACATCAGACAACATACAGTAGTCATCAAACTCATCTTTCAGTGCTTCCTGATCAAGATCTTGGGCAAAAGCATCTGCCAATCTGCAGATGTTTGGATACCTGAGATACATTTAGTGCTTGGATCTAGCACTTTTAAGTCCTTTAGAACCTGATTGTCAAAGGGAAATTTATCAGTAATTTTTTTAACCACTGATGTGTAAAAATTTCTGACATCCTCAATAAATGAACTCTTTATTCCACTATCAAGCTCCATTTCTTCGATAAATGCTCTGTTTGAGAGGCCAATTGCCAGTATGTTGTCATCAATGCCACCCTCTTCCTGCTTTGGCTGAGCAAGAAGCATCCATTCTTCATTGCAAACATTTGTTCATGCAATTTCGATTTAAAATGTACTTTCAGATCATATAATCCTTAAGCTACTACATTAACATCTTTGCTGCATAATCTACAAAAAGCATGGGTTGATCCTAACTTGGATGCATCTACAATGCCAGGGAAGAGTTTAACCCATTCGACCTGAAAATTATCATGACCTGCAAGCTTTTGTTTCTTTGAATTAGGCTCAGCCATCATTCAGTGGATGAAATATTTCAACTAATCTTTGTACATGAAGAGAATGATTAAAAAATACAACAAACAAAGCAAACGGCTAACAGCAAATAAAAAATAAAAATAAACAAAATTATGAACAGAATATCAATTCTAGGAAGAAAACACGTACCACCAAAAATTTACAAAATTATTATTTACGAGTTGGTAACCTAGACCAGTGATAACAGATTGCCACTTTATTAAAAAATAAAGCAGCGAATCTCGAGAGCTGGCATAAAGTAGGCCTACTCAATGCAAACAAACTTTTTTTTTCTAGTTATGTAGGGCCTACACAGAATATTATGACAATTTATCGGAAATATATTGAGGGGCAAGATGTAGGCCTAACTGGAAAGATTAAGGCAGTGATTAAATTGCAACAAAGCAAAACAACAGCAATATTTAACCAAGTTATAAGTACTTAGCTTTTTTAAACAAAATGGCGTCGTTGATAACAGGTAACTTTAAAAATACGCGATGTCACGCCGAAAACCGAAAGCGTTTGAGGCCGAATTCAAAGTGTTTGCCGAATTCTTGGGTATAAAAGGATTTGGTTAGTTGCTGGGAGAGACCTCAGTTTAAAAACGAACGCCGAGATTTCCGGAATTAAAAATAAAACAAATTGGTTTAAAAAAAAAACCTTGGCTAGAAAATATTTTCTGATTTAAAATTAAAAAAAAAAAACTTGGGTTGGAAAATTTTTTTAGACTTTAAAAAAAAAAAAATTTTTTTTGTTTTGGGAGGGGGTAAAAAATCCGTACAACGAGTCTGTACGGCCGTACACTGCTAAAAGCATCAAAAATCCGTACATTGTACGAAAAATTCATACAGGTTGACAGGTATGATTCTCTTATGTGGAAACATGCTTCTTCCTATAGCCAGTTGATTTGAAGCACATAAGTTTGAGAATAGTTCCCCATTTTCATTCATTATTCCTAGCCCATGTTTTCCCATGACTTCTTCAAAGCCGGTGTTGACTGTACCTATCTTTGCATTCATGACACCCTTCAAAATTGTGATGTCTCTTCTTTTTACTTTTTCCATAATTTCCTGTAATCTAGTATAAAATGCTTCTTTCACGGACTCTTCTTTGTCATTAGTTGGTGCATAACATTGGATGACATTTACATTTATTTTCTTTTTAGCTGTTTTAAAAGTAGCTGTTATTATTCTGGGTCCAACAGCTTCCCATTCAATGAGTGCTTTCTGTGCTTCTTTAGATAACTTAAGAGCTACCCCTTCACTGTGGTGTGAACTTTCGTCTTCATGTCCTGAGGACAGCACCAATTCACCTGTGATGAGTTTCTTCTTGTCTACCCCCTTCCACTTTGTTTCACACATTCCCAGAACCTCGATTTTATATTCCCTCATTTCTGCTGCTACTTGTGCCACTTTCCCTTGTTCGTTTAATGTCCGAACATTCCAGGTGCCAAATCTGGAAGTTCTCCTAGAAGAAAGAAGGTTAGTCAGTAACACAGACTCCTTTCGGCTTTCTCTGTGTTGCATCATACGCCTCCCAGCTAGAGGACCTTCCCCTGTCTTGGATGGCTGTGTTTTATTTTCCTTATTTGACTTGTCCATGTTTATTGAAGTTTTTTGTGGTTTAAACTTTTTTTACAGGATGGGGTAACCAGCCCCATGCCCAACCCTCCTTAGTCGCTTTCTACGACATGCATGGCAGGGAACAGTGTTACTTTTCGGGCCCCGGTAACACACGATTGAATGATCTCATGGTATACAAATTAACCTGGCACCATTCTGCCAGCCTGAAGCGGTTATCTAAGTAATTATCTCGTGGTAAACAAAATTTCCATTATAGAAGAGAAAACCCAGAAGAAAAAGTAACCACAAAATGGGAATGCTTAAAAACAAGCATACAATCAGCAAATGCAAATTTACCTAAAATGGAGTCTAAGAAAAATCAAATTTGGATGACAGCTGACATCTTGAGTAAAATAGCAGAAAGAAAGAAAGCGAAAAACACTCCAGAATATAATACAATAGACAATGACATACGTACTATGTGTAGACAAGCAAAAGAACGGTGGATAGAAACAAAATGCAAGGAAATAGAAGACTTGGAAGCAAAGCACATGACAAGAGATATGCATGAAGAAATCAAGAAATTATCAAATAGGTCGCGGTTTGCACAAGGAGGAAGCTGTATCAAGAACAAAAATGGTGTAATATTACTTGATGAGAAAGACATATCAAACAGATGGGCAGAATAATTAAAAGAACTATTCGAGGACAACAGGGGTAAAAAACCATCACCAGATTCTAAAAAAGGCCCAAACATTCTCAGATCAGAAGTAGAGAATGCCATACATATGATACAAAAAGGAAAATCAGCAACATAAAAATTGAAATGATAGAAGCCCTGGAGAGCTTTGGTATAGATACAATCACTGATCTATGCAACGATATATACAATACAGGATATATACCACACGACATGAAGACATCAGTTTTTATAACATTGCCCAAAAAACCTAATGCAGCAGAACGTTCAGACTTCAGGACAATCAGCCTGATGAGTCATGCAATTAAGATACTGCTCAAAGTCATACAGGAAAGAATAAAAAGTAAGGTAGACAGCGAAATCCAAGAAGAACAGTTTGGTTTTAGACGGAACAGTGGAACAAGAGAGGCAATATTTTGCCTAAGAATATTAGCAGAAAAATATACAGAGGTCCAAAAAAGTATGTACAAGTGCTTCATTGACTATAAGAAGGCTTTTGACAGAGTCCATCATGAGAAAATAATTGAATGCCTCGAAGACATAGGTATTGATGGAAAAGATATAAGAATACTCAGTAACCTTTATTGGGAGCAAACTGCCACAGTAAGATCTGGAAGGAATTATTCACCATACATAGTCATAAAAAGAGGTGTCAGACAAGGTTGTGTGCTGTCCCCCTGCCTATTTAATCTATACACCGAAAAAAATTTCAAACAGATACAGGAAATACCAGGACTGAACATCAGTGGAAGGTCAATAAACAACCTTAGATATGCAGATGATACCGTTTTGTTAGCTGAAAGCGAACAGGATTTACAAGAACTAGTGAAGCAAGTGAACAGTATAAGTCATGAATATGGACTCGACATTAATATTGAGAACACAAAATATGATAATTAGCAAAACAGACGATAAACCCACATTAAAGATAAGCGTAAATGAGAAAATCCTGGAACAAGTCAAGAGCTACGTATATCTTGGTCATATAATAACAGAAGATGGCAGATGTGAAACAGAAATCAAGAAGAGAATAGGAATGGCCAAAGCTAAATTCAACAACATGAAACATATACTGACATCTAAACAGTTATCTCACAAATTAAAACAGAATCATAGAGTGTTATATACGAGGAGTGTTCAAATGAAACCCGTCCCAGTGGCTTTATAACAAATATATGTAAGGTACATCAGCAGGAGTAGTAGAATTAAATGCAGCAATTGTTATGAAGCAAGTACTCACTGGGGTTCTTTAGAAATAGTCACCATAGGCATTCAGACACGCATCCCACTGCATCAGAGTCGAATCGTTGTCCCTTTAGAGATTTGTTTAAGGGTCCGAACAAATGAAAGTCACATGGTGACAGATTGGGGCTGTAGGCTGGGTGTGGCAGAACTTCCCACCTTTTCCTTGCTAACGCTTCCTGCACAATGTTCGCAACATGTAGACGAGCATTGTCGTGCAACAGAATCACACCACGCGAAAGCATGCCGGGTCGTTTATTCTTGATGGCTGTGTGCAGGTTGTCTAGTGTGTCTTTGTAGCGGATGGCATTGATGTTCAAGCCAGGCTCTTTAAAGTCAAAAAAATGCGGTCAACATAACCTTACTGGCGGAAATCTGTGACTTGAATTTTTTGGGTTTTGGTGATGCTGGATGTTTCCATTGCCTGCTCGCTGTTTTGCTGCACGGCTCAAAGTGGTGGCACCACGACTCATTGCCTACCACTAGGCGCAACAGAAATGCATCACCCTCCTCTTTGTAACGCAGCAGGTGGTTCAAACTCCACCCCATGCGTTCTTCCTTATGGCGATGGCTTCTTCGGTCGCAACAATATGCACCTGACCTGGCCGCGGAAGATCTTTCGTTAACTGACGTCCTCCTCGAAACATTCGTGCCCAGTCTTTCACTGTAGTCTTAGACACACTTTTGTCACCATACACTGCTTTCATTCGGCGATGAATGTCAGCTGGTCGACATCCTTCGGCTGTTAGGAACTGGATCACCGCTCGCTGATCGACCTTGGACGGATTCCGTATCACACCGGCCATTTTTTTAACGGTCTGCAGCACAAACAATGAATACTAGGAGAATGAACACTTACACACTTGTACATTCGTATGTGCTTATTACGTCAGATGTGACGTCATCATGCTCCTCCTACAAATGTCCACTTCGCGCAGCACAGGCGGGTTTCATTTGAACACGTCTCGTATATTCTGCATTTCTGTATGGTGCAGAAACATGGACGATGAATAAGCATTTGGAACAAAGAATTGAGGCTCTTGAAATGTGGATATATAGAAGAATGGGGCGTATCTCATGGAAAGAGAAGAAAGCAAATAAGGAGGTCCTAGAAAATCTAGGTATGAAAAGAAAACTAATGAGGGAGATCAAAGTTTGGCAGCTAAAATACTTTGGCCACATAAAAAGGCATAACACCTTGCAGAAGACCATAATAGAAGGGAGAGGTGAAGGCAAACGTGCAAGGGGAAGACAGCGCTATAAGTGGGAAGATAACATCAAGAGATGGACGGGAGAGAGTCTATCAGAGTGCACCACCAGGAGATGCTGCACTGTAATTCTGTCCTTCAACCGGCCCGATTCTGTCGTCTATTTTGTATTTCCGGGCCGATCCTGTTCTTTTATTTTGAATTTTCATCATTTTTTTTTTCTTCTCATTTGAATATATATCGTGTTTGGTATTTTTGAGGAGGTAAATTAAATGGGGTCGTTTTACGATGGTAGGTTTATTTTTCACTCGGCCAGTTTTTTCTCTTATAGATTTTTTCACGATCACGGAGATTTCGTTGTTTACGAAATAATCGCCATTTCCGGCAAGCGGTATGACGAGTCCGGAAGCACGCGGCCGTCAGGTATCGTGGCGCAATTTTTAGACACGTGGTTTTCGCGTTGTTTTCAAATCGATCTGCGTAGGTCGCTAGTTTATTTTTCTAGCGTTTCCATTGGCCCAAGCGGATAACTTAGCCGATGCGTAGGAGTGGTTCCCTGGGTGTATAAATAGCCAGTTAGAACTGTGGGCAAATCTCTTGAAGAAAAATTGCCTGCCGTCTACTTCGCATTATTGTCTCCATTGCGGGGAAAAACAGCGATAATCGCGGGTGACAGCAGAATAGTGGGGGAGCGTAATTTGCCCATGTGCAGAATTACCCACGGCAACAAGACATATCTTAAGGGGTCAGAGGACTCGAGTTATCGTCAGAAGCACAACGAAAATAACCTACGGTCTCTTGCAGTAAAGTGCCCATGCTTTAGCGGGAACGAGGTTTATTTATCGTACAGCCATAGCTTATCGCTATTATAGTCTCCAGCAACGGCAAGTGGCCCGGGAGATTGGTGTAATCTTAAACAGCCAGAAATCACGGCTGTGGTTTTCCTCTAGAGCCGGAGCGGGTTGAAAGGGGAACGTATAGAAGCCAGTCAGCAGCAGAGTAGTTCCTACAGTTTATCAAGCACCTCAGGCTTGATACCTGAACAGCATCGTCATCACCAAATTCAGGAACAGGTGACAGGGTTACCATACCTAGGTCCTGAAAGTAACGAGAGAAGAGCGTAACGGAGACGCCGCATCATCAGTCGTCGAGTGTTAGAGAGACACTGAGACCAAGAGAGAGAGAGAGATAGAGAGAGAGAGAGGAGGGAGAAAATAGACAGGACCAGTAGGGTCTGTTCAGTGTCCACTCGAAGGATAGACACTGAGCCTTTGGGTTACTCCAAGTCTATTATTTTAGCATCGCCAGTGGTGTTAGTTAGCGGCGCATATCGCCTACCAAGATGGAAGCTGTGTAGATGTTTTCGTTGAGGAAGAGTCAACCGGACTGAGACAGTAGAATCTTATTTGTATTAGAGAGTGGAGGCTAAAGTGGACAGCCCCCACAATAGTAGAGTTATTTAATCACTAATCATTTTATTGTTCCTCAGCAGGGTGACAGAAAGAGTGAATGTGATTTGGGTTTTTTTTTTTTTTTCTAGTGTCTATCTAATCTAATTGGTACGTTGTTTTCAGGCCGTGCAACAGTGCACGCTATCGACTGACTTGATGACGTATGATGCCATTTTATGTTTTTCTTGTATGTAAATAAATATATACATATATTATTTACTGGATCAGCTTCTATTCTATACTATACCTACATGTGGTTTGTATAGTGGTGTCTGTGGTCGTTTTTTATACACTTATCTCCTTGTATTTAAAGGAAGTCAGAGGAGGGTGAGATTATAGCCAGTTGGAAGTCACGAAGCGGCAAGGGCGAGTCAAAATCCTGGTTCTATCCCTTGAGCCAATAGTCTCATCTGTCCACAGGCATGTCATTTTTCATATAAATTCTATCTTCTCAGACTTTCTCATACTAGGGTCTTGTTTTCATTCAGGCAAACTCTATAAACTTAAAACCACTTCGTGACAAGTGGTGGCGTTCGTCCGGGATCATTCTGTAGAGATCAATTCTGTGATCTAGATTCATAGAGTGTCTCTATAGGAAGTTTTCTGAGAATAGAGTTTTCCTTTAAATATCCCCTAGATTTGAGCTATTAGAACTGATCCAGTTATAGGCTCTTCCACAGGTTGCAGTCTAGTAGATTTTTGTGGTATTTTTGATTTATATGACTAAGAGGTAATTGATGGCATACCGACATATTTTTCTTTAACAGGAAGGTAATTTAGTTTTTTTGTAGCTTCTTAACTAAATTTTTCTCAGGTTATTATTCAGACTTGGTGCTAGTCGGAGGTCGGGTTTTTGGAACAGCGGTTATGGAGGGAGTATTTTATATTACGTAACAGGTTGTTCCTTCTCTTTTCCTTTTCTGTCATTTCTCTGTATTTGTGAACTTACAGCAGTTTACAGGTAAGATGGCGGATATGGCCAAGTTACGAGCTGCCTGGCGTGAATCTGCTCAGGAGCAGCAGACACCTCAGGAAACGGAGGACCCCGAATGGCAGCCATGAGCTTCCCATTTGACTCGTTCCCTAACGGGAATGAAAAGATTGACGTGTTCTTGGAGAAATTTCAAAGAATGGCAAAGGCATACGGGTTGGATGAGAGTCTTTGGTGTTTGAAATTATCGCAATCACTCAAAGGTCATGCGTACGAAGTGTACAACAAGATGCTCATAGATGATCAGAACAACTTTGAGGCACTGCGAAACGCTTTGTTGCAAAGGTTTCAGTGGACACCCCGAAAATGCCAAACTATGTTCAGGGAGAGCAGGCCGGAGAAGGGAGAGAGTTTTGCTCAGTTTGCAGAGCGGGTGAGAAATTACTTAACCCGGTGGTGGGAACTGTCAGGACTGGCGAAAACTTTTGAAGGGTTGGAGGAGTTAGTTTTGTGTGAACAAGTAAAGGCCAACATGTCCCCCGACTTGAGGCGGTATCTGGCAGAGCAGGGTGCCCAGCAACTTGATCAGATTATCGTGTTTGCGGAAAGGTACCAGACAGCACAGGCCGAAGTACTGGGACAGAAACTGAAAAACCCAGACCTGCCAGCCCCAGACAAAGGAGCTTCATCATCGCAGTCGGCTCCTTCACCAGCTCATCAGCAACCAGGGCCTTCTCGCAAGGAGCCTCATTCTGGTTATAACTTGCGCCCCCAGCAGCATAACAGAGCACCGACAACAACCTCTCAGGAACCCGCTAGGAACAAGGGGGATAATGAGAGGTATTGTCGAAATTGTCGAACCACCTCCCACTGGACATCCCGGTGCATGAACAAACCACCAGCTCATCATGCAGCTTGTTTAAGGCCGGTGAGAGTGACCAAAGGGAATAAATGGGAACCAGTCCAGGCAGAGAAGTTGTTCTCTAACAGTGGACCAGCCGTAGTGAATGGGACGGCCACTACGTGTTTGTTTGACAGCGGGCTTACTTACCCCAGTATCATCGCTCGTCATTTGGTGAAACCAGGTCAGTGGACAGGAGAAATAGTTGAGATTGGTGGCATTTTGAGAAGAGGTATCTCACAGCGTCTGCCTGTAGCCAATATTGAGGTGAAATGCAAGTTTGTGTCTGGCACAATCAAGGCAGCTGTAATGGCACAGCCAGCACATGATTTCATCCTGGGAAGCCCTTACTTAGTTTTGGGAAACCCAACCACACCGATCCTTGCTAATGCAAGGGGGTCTACTACAGGCCAGAGAAGTGAAAGGGAACAGCCCCTGATTCACGGAGCCCCACGAGAGCTCAACCAACACCCATGTCTTGCGATGAAGAGGATGGAAGCCTCTAAAGACAGTGGAAGGTTATTTACAGAGGAGTATACGCCTGTCAGCCCTGGTAAGCCTAAAGGTTTTACAGCGGCGACGTCTCTGATTTCAGAAGGATCTTCTTTGTCGTCGGGAATTAGGCCCCCGAGGGTATTACATCTCTCAAGGGAGGGAAATACTGACAAGAAGGAACAGGCGCACGGTTCTGCAGTCAACCGTAAACAGTTACGCCCTGTTACGGCGATGTCTGGCCAAGCCAGTCAGTCTGTTTCCAAACACTGGGAGGCCGCACCATTTGGTAATCATTATTTACCACGCGCCGCCAGGAAAATTCGTGGGCGAAGGAAACACATGAGAGGGAGGAGGAAGGGCGACCAGTCATGTTGCAGTCGCCAGGAGGAAATCACCAGGCGTGACCCTCACGATCCAGGGCTTGCAAAGATTCTCAAGGATCTGGAGATGGGCCTGTATGATAATGCTAATTATGACAGTGATTAGATCGGGATGTAGATCTAGATACGGACCAGTATGCAACCCAGAGATTTAAGTGATTTAGCACGGATTCCCGCACTTCAAAGGGGGGACTTATGTGATGCTGCACTGTAATTCTGTCTTTCAACCGGCCCGATTCTGTCGTCTATTTTGTATTTCCGGCCCGATTCTGTGGTTCTACTTTGAATTTTCACCATTTTATTTCTTCTCATTTGAATATATATCGTGTTTGGTATTTTTGAGGAGATAAATTAAATGGGGTCGTTTTACGATGGTAGGTTTATTTTTCACTCGGCCAGTTTTTTCTCTTATAGATTTTTTTACGATCACGGAGATTTCGTTGTTTACGAAATAATCGCCATTTCCGGCATGCGGTATGACGAGTCCGGAAGCACGCGGCCGTCAGGTAACGTGACGCAATTTTAAGCCACGCGGGTTTCGCGATGATACGCGGGAGTGGTTCCCTGGGTGTATAAATAGCTAGTTAAACGGCGGCCCAGTTCTCTATCGTAAGAAATATTGTCAGCCGTCAGACTTCGTATTATCGTCTCCATTGCGGGGAACAACAGCGATAATTGCGGGTGACGGCAGAATAGTGGGGGAGCGTAAATTTGCCCATGTGCAAAATTACCCACGGCAACAAGACATATCTTAAGGGGTCAGAGGACTCGAGTTATCGTCAGAAGCACAACGAAAATAACCTACGGTCTCTTGCAGTAAAGTGCCCATGCTTTAGCGGGAACGAGGTTTATTTATTGTACAGCCAGAGCTTATCGCTATTATAGTCTCCAGCAACGGCAAGTGGCCCGGGAGATTGGTGTAATCTTAAACAGCCAGAAATCACGGCTGTGGTTTTCCTCTAGAGCCGGAGCGGGTTGAAAGGGGAACGTATAGAAGCCAGGCAGCAGCAGAGTAGTTCCTACAGTTTATCAAGCACCTCAGGCTTGATACCTGAACAGCATCGTCATCACCAAATTCAGGAACAGGTGACAGGGTTACCATACCTAGGTCCTGAAAGTAACGAGAGAAGAGCGTAACGGAGACGCCGCATCATCAGTCGTCGAGTGTTAGAGAGACACTGAGACCAAGAGAGAGAGAGATAGAGAGAGAGAGAGAGAGAGAGAGAGAGAGAGAGAGAGAGAAAATAGACAGGACCAGTAGGGTCTGTTCAGTGTCCACTCGAAGGATAGACACTGAGCCTTTGGGTTACTCCAAGTCTATTATTTTAGCATCGCCAGTGGTGTTAGTTAGCAGCGCATATCGCCTACCAAGATGGAAGCTGTGTAGATGTTTTCGTTGAGGAAGAGTCAACCGGACTGAGACAGTAGAATCTTATTTGTATTAGAGAGTGGAGGCTAAAGTGGACAGCCCCCACAATAGTAGAGTTATTTAATCACTAATCATTTTATTGTTCCTCAGCAGGGTGACAGAAAGAGTGAATGTGATTTGGGTTTTTTTTTCTAGTGTCTATCTAATCTAATTGGTACGTTGTTTTCAGGCCGTGCAACAGTGCATGCTATCGACTGACTTGATGACGTATGATGCCATTTTATGTTTTTCTTGTATGTAAATAAATATATACATATATTATTTACTGGATCAGCTTCTATTCTATACTATGGAGAGGTGAGTTTGGGAGACAAAAGATTTACCGTGATGCTGAGGAGGACATGCATGACCTTGAGCTGATGGCACGAGGCAGAAGGATTTGGCTTAAGTTTGTTAAAGGTCTATGCTGCATGGTCAGCTGTAGGGTAATAAGTAATATTTATTGCTTTGAGATGTGATGACTGTCATGTACTAAGAAAGTATGTATTTCTGCCATTAGTCTTGGTTTGTGCTGTTTGCCTTCAACCCTGCTAAGTCTGTTATAGGCAGCTAAATCATTTTGCGGAAACATAAATAAGTACATCATCATCAGGTGCCATCTCCACAACGAAGGTCGGCTGTAATTGATCTCCAACGTCTTCTGTCTCTTGTCTTGATGGTGCACTCTCATAGACTCGTTCTTGTCTATTTCTTGATGTTATTTTCTCATTTATATCGCTGTCTTTCTCTTGCACGTTTTGCCTTCACCTCTGCCTTCTAGCATGGTCTTAAGTAAAGTGTTATGTCTTTTTAAATGGCCAGGATATTATAGCTGTCTAATTTTGATCTTTTAATTTCTTCTCTTTCCAAATAGGCACACGCATTAGGTCTAAAATTGAACATGTAGCAAAGTAACTTCTAACCGCATAGGATCAGCATTTAAGAAAAAAAAATTAGATGATGTTTACTTTTTTTTTTCTTTAATATGGGGAGATGGGGGAACCTAATTAGCTGAGTTGCCTGTGGCCAGACATTTTTTTCTTTTTTTAAAGAGAGAGAGAGAGAAAGAGAGAGAAGCAACAGCATCAACACATTGACTACCAACAACATGCTTGTGGCAGCTAATCTTCTTACCAGTTCACGGTGCAAGTAAAAGAAACAAGTTTCTGGAGAATTAAATAAATTATTGTAAGTTTAATCTTGGTAGTCCAGACGTTTATTTATTTATTTTTTCACGAAAAAGCTATTCGATTTTTAACATAGCATCGAACACATAATCTTTCTTGTACGCTAGGGCTAACATTTCACGCACAGTATTTGGGAGAAACAATTCCCGATTGGCTGTAGATTTAGGAATCAACGCGTTCATTCTCAGTTTCCTTTAACTGGCCGTACTGGGACAGTATAACGTTCTTGTAAGACGCGACGACCGGATGGGACAAGACATCCAAGATAAAAAAGATCACCGCGTCTGGCTAAAAGCTGTGAACCCTGAGGAACTCTCTAAGTAGGGTTTGGCAGCCGGCAAATAATGATCTACCAGTAGAACACAGTGGATGATTTGGTGGGGGGTGGGGGGGGGGGAGCGCCAGGGCAGACCGGAGCGGAATAATTTAGGAAATTATGGAATTTGACGCTCCACCTATGTTCTAAAGTCTTGAAAATATAAATGCGAGGTCGTGGGGATTTAGAGACTCCATACCCACACTAAAACTCAGCTCCCAAAACTTCAGAAATGTTCGCTGTCTTGAAAAAGGTCTGTTGGTTCTCGACTTACACAAGGACTATTGTCCACAGAGGTTGTGATCTAGAATCATGGGGACGAACTCCTCTCGAAAAAAATCCCTGTTTATTCACTACGGCAGTATCAGTTACATTTTTGTACTGATTTTCATTGTGTGCTTTTAATTGTCGCACTTTCTTTCGATCTTTCTCTGCTTTGTGTAGCAGATATTATGCATTTTCTTCTTACACTCCTCTCAGGGATACGTTATTACTTCTGTTTGTTTCCCGTCCCTTCGCTAAGCTTTGCAAGGAGCGGCAGAAATAATATTAACGATAGGCAGGTTGGTAAAATTCCTTTGTACCAAATCTTGGCCTGGACAGATTCGCACCACGAAAATGCCAGCATATTTGCTAATCGCTGATAAGGGACAGATAACGAGATTGCCCGTCTGCAAATAGATTACTTTCTGATAAAGTAATAATTTGTTACATCTGAAACACAGTTTACAGATGTGTCTGTGAGTTCGTCTGCCAGGCAATCGGATGTTTTCATACCATATATGTAAGAGATTACCTCTACATCACGCGCGAAATTTTCCCATGTCGGAAATATTTTGAATTTCCCCACGGGACCTTTATGTTTGAAAACGATTGGCTTTTTACTTAGTAAGCAAAACAAACAGATGCGGTGGTAGGACAGGCATATAACCTGAAACGTTTCAGTGTTTTTTTTACTGTGAAAATGTACTGTGAAGATCGCTTGCCACGACGACACCAGACCTTGCCAGAGTTAGAATTCAGAATTCCTTTTATCAAGCTGGACCTTTTCTTGGAGAATCTTGACGGATTTACAAAAACAGCCCAGGAAATCTCTATCATTTTAATCAGGAAACTGGGACTGAAGAAACTGAAAACACACGGAATCATAGAGGCAATTATCTTATTTAAGAAACGACACCCCAGACGCGTATAAGAGACCGATTCAAGTCTCTTTTATCCATCTGAGCAAAAACTTCTGTGAGCCAGGATTGGCATAAATTGTCATTTTACATTTTATATTACTAACATGTGAACTAACATACATATATATTACCAGGTGAATATTAATACGTGAAAGTCGCTAGGGGATGTCCTAGTTATTTGAGGCTGGCAACTTCAGCGTAAAGAAGAAGGATTTCATGAACCACCACTGCCAAGGGCTGGTGATTGCTTTATTGCAAGTGTCTTAAAGAGAACTAAATGCATAAAGAGTCCCGGGTTCCATATGGAACAGGGAGGAATAGATGAAAGAAATGATGTACATTCTAATTATAATACTTACAGTTTGAAACCACTGTAAATGTCGATGTTAACATATGAACTTTAAAATAAATGGAAGTTTCAGACTTTTCAAATCAGTGTAAACATAAATGAAAACATATTCAATATATATTGTGAACTTTTTTCAATCAGTGGAAATTTAAATGTAAACATATTCTGTCTGTACTATTAACCTTTTCATTTAAATGTAATGTAAAGCTAAAGCTATCCAGTTTTTTTTCCCAAAGTTAAGAATGTCTTGATTTTTTTTTTTTTTTTTTTTATTTTTTTTTTTTTTCGAATTCTTCTTCGTTCGCCCGCTAATACTCGAGGCGATCTTCAGGTTATTATTTTATTCTAACTGACATTGATTTTACGTGAGTATCCCTTTATTCTTGTACAGAGACAGGTGTCCCTCGCCATTCAGGCAAATACTCGCCGATTTCGGAGGTACCCATTGCAGCTGGGTCGGCTCAGGAGCCGCCAGTCCCTGGTCGACGACACTCCTTCAAATGTCCTCGCCAGGTCTCGAGTTAATCCAGTCCAAATCCCGGTCGACGAAAAAATCCTCAAATGCCGTCGCCCGGGTTTGATCCTGTATCACCCGGTCGCCAGAGCGGTGTTGTAACCACTACGCTAGCGCGGCTCCCTAAAGAATGTCTTAAATTTAAGATTAAATTTAATTCTCATCGAAGGTAAATTCGAGATAAATGGGATGGTAGAAAAGAAGAAAGGGGACACATAAATATGTGTTGGGAAACGCAATACTCAGGAGAGCGTTTCGTTTCTATTCTTCATCGTAGTTATTGGTGATACCAGCAGAAAGTACTATCTCTGGAACAAGAAGGGAACAGTGGCCTAAGCTTTAAGACGAGGGGACCACTTTGTAGGCTCTCCTTGACATTTCTGGGAAACGAGCTACACCCGACAATCTTGACCAGCGACGAGCGTGAGCAGCATAAAAAGAACCCATCAGCGGGAGCAGAAACGACTATTGGCAGCTAAGTGCAAAATATACGCTGCCAAAGGGAATTTTGTTTCATCGACTCTACTATCATTCAATGATGAAACATTTCTTCTAAACTGTTCAATTATTTTCAAACTGCTAAAACTTAAGTGATTATTAAATTTTGTAATTTTACAAATTTAACTTCGATTTAATCATTTTAAATGTACTGCATGTTTGTCTCAGTCAATTTACTACACACACTCTAAAAGGAGCTATACCAGACTAATAGGAATTCCACTGAGTAAATCAGAGGTGGGGGCATGAACGAGCTAAACTTAATCATTGCTTAATTCTTCACGAAAGTTGTCGGCATATTCTAGAATTAACGTGCTCAGCCAAAGCAGCATTGTTTTTGCTTATCTTAATATCTTGTGAGTCGGCGTCTGTGGCCTAATGGATATGAACGCAGTTTCATAATCCAGATATACCAGGTTCGAAACCTGCTGCGGGCGGTTTGGTAGCAGATCGCTTTGTGTGGATTTTTAACAATGGTATAAGCGCCGTACCGTTCAGAAAGCAATGGCAAACTACTGAATGAAAAAATTGCCTAGAAAAATCACAAACAGCCAATAAAAGCTGGGGTTGATTGCCACGTCCTGTAAAGGATAAGCAACTAACTTTTAATATCTTGTGAAGATTCCCCTTGTGATAGAAGTGTCATTACCCTTCTATCTACATCTCTGCCAAGAGTCATCTTGTGCGAAGGTAGACACATTTGAAGGCCCATAGTAAATACTCTTGAGTTTTGACCACTGTTGGTCCACTACTACAAAGCAGGGGAGGCAATACCGTCACAATGATACGCAACCAGACGATACGTCACGGTCTCTTCCCACTTTCTGCAGACCCGAGTAGAACATCCCCAATTACGATGGTTTGGCCAAGCCTGCAGAATGGGAATGGATCGGCTACCACGACAAATATGGGAAACCAAGAGCCACGGATCCAGACCTCCAAGACAACCGAGAGTTCGCTGGTAGGACATTAGATAATCTATGAAGGACCGAGGACTAGGAGAAAGATTGTATGATGCTCTCTCTCTCTCTCTGGCAAATCTTTACACCGCAGGGTTGAAGAGGAACGACTAACTAAGTAAGTCAGGAAATTTCCGACCTCCTCTCTCCTGCAGGTATTTAAAAGGGCGGTATCCCCAGGACTAGAGATACTATTTTCCCGCGTTCGTAGTGAAAACCAACGAGCTAACTGACTAAAATCTACTTTCTTCGGGTTTTTGGTTTTAATTGTAGCGTAAGGGGTTTTATAAGTATGATGATAGTGTTGGAGAAGAAATAGAATAAGGTTTCTTTCCAGAAAGTGTGAGGCCCCAGTGACAGAGATGTATACTGGTATCACTCGATAGTCACGGCTGTGAAATTATCTGGAACTGACATAGAACAGTCAGAACTTACTGCGCCACTCTGCTGTGTGACCACAAGTGATAACAATTCAACAAAACTCCACTTCAACTTTAGTGAATGAAAAAAAACTGTTGAATACAATTTATATTCCCTTTTTATTTACAACTGTCTAATTTTGTAATGAATAGTAAGTGTTGGAATATGGTAAGACGATTGTACATATATATATATATTAAACTTAATAAAATAATATTGGCTTTTCCAAATTGAATTAATGAAATCAGCGTTATTCCACACAGTTTCTGGCACTAGTCATATACTGAAATTTTCTCATCATAGACTCTTTTGACTACTCACGTAAGTCACTGGAATGAGTTCTATATTACTCATCTTTTGGAAAACAACAATGTCCTTTTATTTTGTAACACACTCCCTTGTAACTGACAGTCTTGTCCGTTAGCCCGCCCAATAACTGAGGGGGAGACTAAGGTCTGTTAAAGCTTTAACCACTGTGCTCCTTTGGGGTATAGGCAGCGGGATTGCATAGCTTCTGGCTTCAGCTCAAAGACACAAATATGAACCTGGAAAAAAAGGGAATATATGGCTATTCTGGGGTATGGAGCACACATATTTCCTATTGTACATGAGGCGAGGATGTCTCAGTGTATGTATATTGGATGAATGATACATGGTTCAGTGTGGTCAGATATAGTATGATAAGACAAATGTCTACTTGGGAACATTTTTCAAATAATACATAAATAAATCAAATATTATGATTAAATGGGTATGATGCGACCTTTTCCTTCCAACTATACATGCCAAGTCTGTTAGACTCAAAGTTCTAAACAAAACCTGAAATGAAATTGAAATTATTTACACAAATATCTCTAGTAACGCTACATACCCTCTAGTATCGATATAAACACAGATTTAGACTTGGTTTAGTGAAGCAGTCTGCACGGCATACATCAAGGAAAGTATCAGTCTTGGCAGCTCTTCTTTTGTCTATCGCTCTGGCCTGTCTTCGTGTTAGTGTGTGTTTTTAAACCTAGTTCTGCTTCTGTATATACTGCAAGCGCGGGCGTATCGGAGAGCTTACTCTATTTGATAAAATTTTGTCCTCAAGAATCCATCGTTCTGAGTGGATATGTGCAAATATCCTGAAAACTTTTCCTCCGTACCACTAAAAACGTCAATCCATCCCGTTCTTATCTACCTACTTTTATTTTCCTGATTAGGAACTTCCATTTTATATACCTTTAATTGAAATCAGTTAGGGCATGTATTTACTAGGCTTTTTTAAAAGTCTGTCGTCTTGATAGTCCTAGATGTGAAGACTAAGTAAAACTTTAAATTTCTCTAATACTACTTACGTCTTCGCATCTTCACTCTAGATTTCCATTAATACATATATCCTTTCAAGAATTAAAGCACATTTGAAAGTATTATACACTGCATGCGCTTGTAGCTTTAAATTTACTTTCCAGCAGATACGATTCCGATATCGCCATGTTTCAGTTTCTCCTTACGCCACTTCCCCTAACGAACCGTATCTGCTTTGGCTAATATTTGCTGCCTTGCGTTAATCTTCAAAGCAACCAAAACAAAAACAAAAAATCCCTCGCCGTGTCACACCTTAGAATGCGTTCAGTCTTGCTTTCACGAAACGAGGCATGTGTTGACAAATTACGCCACATTAATGACCATCTTCATTGCACATGGACACATCCATCAGTGCTCCGATCTCCCCCTCGTATCACACACGAAGGATCTCAGCACAATGCAAGAACTCCATAACACCGACAATGATCCCAATGTGTGTATACAAGAACCACATAATAATAATAGCCCCTTTTTATTGGAATCACACATTCTATAAATATGTTTGTGGTGGGTAGGTTTGTAATTTTTAAATTTTACCAAGGTCAGCGGCCTTATGGCCTACTCTTTACTATTTCCAACTGCCGGGGGATGTTTAATGTGCGCAACTTGCACACGGGACCTCCTATTTTTTCGCCCTTATCCAAGAAGGCTAGACATTCGATCTCACTACCCAAGAGACCACAGGGGTGTATGACATCAGTAGAACCACTGGTTCTGAAAAAAATCTCCATAAATTATATTCCCGCTACTGGGAATCGAACCCGGTAAATTTAGAATTTGAGGCGGACGCCATCTCTTAGCCCCTCAAACCCCCAATACTTCTCCTTAACATGATATGACAGGCAACTCTATATACATGCTTACCCTTACCTGGCGAACTTCTGTCTTTAACGACTGTGTGTGGTGCCTCCTTCGAGCCCTCCCGGTATCAGAAATCGAGACAGAGAGATGTGTCCGTTTCCAGATAGCGCTCGTGCAGTCCGGCATTTTCCTCAGACCTACGGGTCTCGAGGTGTCTGCTGTCCCCTTATATGGTCAGCAATGACTCGGGGACGTAAAATGTCCGGCACCCAGACCCTCTGCTCCCGAGGTGTCTGTATCCCTTATACAGTCAGAAATGACTAAAAGGGAAGATGAATTGGGGGGCAAGTTCCGTATCCTACTAGTGACAAGCGGTTGCTACTGGTGTCAGACTGTATCGGCTAGACCGTTCCTCTGACGTCCAGGCCGGGTCTCGTTGCACGGGCAACAGCTTGATCTACAATTGCCTAACCTCGTGCCACCGAAAGTTATTTTGGGAGGTACGCTCCTTTGGTCAGTAATGACTGGTAGGGAAGATCATACAGAGCGTACACCAGGAGGCAATGTGATCATCAGAGGCGTCCCCGCGTCGGACAAGTATTTCGGCCCTTTATTATCTCTACACTCTGAGAGAGGTCATGACTCCCAAAAAAGAGATCGTGATCATTTTCAGACTGAGAACCGGCAATTGTAGACTCAGATACCGCGTGGTTAAGACATTAAAAATGGGGCTGACAGATATGTCTCCCAGACTGTTTTTTCCAACACGTTCAGGCCAAGCGTTCCTGTCCTGTGCCCCATTTGAAGATCATTCCATGTCTTCTTCATGTCTTGTTATATCATCTTGTACCTCTATTACAGTTCTGTTTGAAGGTTTGTGATAGATCAGATCATTACTACTTAATAGTAGCCTACGGTGAGTATGATAGTGATGATGGCTTATTAGTTACCGGCGGTCTCTTAGAAGGACAAGAAAGAATAGAACTACTTCTACCGTAGACATGTCATTAGAGACGTTGTTCAGGGCTGACTATTATACAAACAGATTGTGAACCAGGGTACGATGAGACGAATGATGCCTTCATCTTGTACAACAGATTTGGCCTACTGTCCGTAGTTGAGAAGATGAACTAGGTCGCTTTAAATTACTTCTATCACACGAAGATCTGAGACGTGGAATTTCATCTTAAACGTTGCTTGTGATCATTATTTTATGAACTACCGTTGAGTAGCGGATATCAAGAAGCTATCTTAGATTATTAAGTTTGAAAATGATACCTCTGTTATATTTTTCCTTTTTATATGGTTTCTTGGTTGAACTGGGAAGGAAATGGGTGGATTGTTTTCCCTGAACGAAAAACTGTTTTTTTTTTCTTTCTCCCAACGAAGGAATACTTGAGTACTTTTTTTTAAGTATTTTATGTTCTTTTAAGTTTACGAAATCTTCTTCTTCCTTCTTCCTCATTCGTCCTGAAAAGGACGTTGGTTGCGTTGTGTTTGTTTACAGCGGAGCTGAGATATCTGCGCCTTTCGGCCGGCACATCCGACTTCAGCACGGTATTTTTTGGGACTGGGTGTCGCAGAGTGAAGATAATTTGCCTATTTGAAATTTTCTGTCCATCCTGTATATTGCTTTATTTTCTGTTTATCCTAAGTTTCTGAAAAAAAAAAAATGTTTCTCGCGCACCTTAACCCAGGTGAAGCTTCGGTCAACCCGTTCAGGTCTGTTAGGATTTTCCAGACTCGGCTTTCTTAGAAATTTATGGCCTGTCTTCTTCCTCATTGTTAATACTTTGAGCTCGGAACCACCGCGCACGTACAAGTGACATTCAATATGCAAACTAATTTGTGGCGATACTTTTGGGCTATCGTGGGAACGTTTAAAATGTAGCGGGTAAAACGAAAATAATTCTTTCTTTCTTTAAGAAACTAGTTTTTAGACTTCACTTGGTGATAAGCATACTGAAAGAGAAAGACGCACTTCTTAGTCTTGTAAAGTAAAACTGTGCATAGGGAGACTTGAGTTAAACACACAAAGTGCCCTCTAGTTTAACTTACAGACTATAAATTCCGGTGCGGGTATGTATTTGCTATTCCAGTATATAGACAATTAGCTCAAATATATAGATATGAAATATATTACTATCAGGGTGAAAGTCTAATGAAATATATTACTATCACGGTGAAAGTCTAATGAAATATATTACTATCACGGTGAAAGTCTAAGTGTATTATATAAACTGGTTTCCTTTACCATGTATGTATCATAAATGCTTACGAAAATTCATTTATTTTCACTGCTTGTATTTTAAAGCGATGTTATGTTACAATGTTTGTATCATTCATAATTTCAATGATCATTTTACTTTTCAATGTTTGTAACATTAATGTATGAGTATATTATTATGAATGCTGGAAGGAATGAACGGTGGAAAGCAAAGAAGGATTCTCTAGCGCGCCCTCATGGGACCCTTGTTCTTGTGTATGTACATGGACTGGCCAGCTAATTCATTCACAGCAGACAGGAATGTTTAAGAATGGACTGACCTATTTTAGGAACGAGACGCATGCATGGATACCAACATATCTACGCTGGACACTGCTTAAATTGTTTCTGTAGTAATCTGCGTGTTGCAGCAGAAGAGTAGTTACACATGTATTTTTGTTTTGTCTACCAGATTTATGCAGTGCAAGTCTTGTCTCTTATTGCTGAAAAGAGGTTACCTTGGGCCAGTGGCCATATAGTCCTCGTCCACCAGTCACAATAATTCCCTTCAATTATTTCAATTACTTCAATTACTGCAATTATTGCAATGATTCTCAACACCAGATATTACCCTTAACAACCATCACCCGTACCAAACTCCACCCATTATAACCCTCCATCCCACCTTTGGAAGCAAATTCATTATCTGTGGATATCTCATCAACTGTGGATACGTTACACCAATCTTGGATTTATAAAATCGTGTTCAGATTCTGTGCCCATTGTGGATACCTTATTCGAACAGTGAAGTTAATTTCAAAGTATTGGATTACGTGATATTTTTCCAAGAGAACACCAGGATATAAGTTGTTTCCAACATTCACACCAAAGGAACAAAGGAACATACATTCATTTACACACAAACAGTATTTCACATATTTTCCAGCAAAAGCTTATCAGGCCTGCCGGGAACTTTACTAACACAATTCATTCATAATCATTGTTTTCACTATGTGTGTAATAATTTTTTTTTCTTCTTTAATAAATCATCAAATTGTTGTGAGTTTTGTTTTCTCGTGATAATCTTTATTATTTCTTGCTGTAAAATCTTTATTGATTTATTTACATTTCTAAATTGAAATAAATTGAGTTAACCTCGATAGGATTGTTCGTTCAGTTCAGACTACCAAATCCTCAATCTAACTTTACTTCTTTACCCTACTATTTGTGAGTGACACAGTGTGTGCAAAAGAGTAATATTGTCGCCAGAGAAAACAAGAAGAGCGGTGTGTGTGGTTTTCTTAGTGAAGAACTCACTGACTCAGCCTGTGCCTTCTGCCTATCTCTCTTGCGCACCACTATCACACGTCCGTGTGCACTATTGTCCATCACACCTATACAGCTGTCAAGCTTTACCTACTATTAATTATATTTTCATGCGACACCGGGTTTGCCTTCCCTCTTCGATCCATACTCTCTCAGCCAGACTGCAGTGATGCAGCCTGTTTCCAGGACCACCTCCCGGAGGTGGAGTAGGGTCTTGGTCAGCTCTGGTTCGCTGACCCTGACGCAAGCAGTCAAGCTATGGGTTGCTAACTGCATTCTCTATTGCTGCATCTTTTTTTTTTTTCAAGTTAGGGACAAACGTTGGTACTTTTAAGTGAAGGGCAATTTGGTGTCCTTGTTATAAATGAACTGGTTCTTCTTCTGTGTACACTGTCAGACGTCTGCTTGAGTATTTTCAAAGAAAGCGGCGGTCAGCTTGAGGCTATTTGTATCTCCATAGACGAGGGTAGTTTTTGTTTAGTAGTAGTTTTCAACAACATGAAACATATACTGACATCCAAACAGTTATCTCACAAATTAAAAGTGAGAATCATAAAGTGTTATATATATATTCTGCATTTCTGTATGGTGCAGAAACATGGACGATGAATAAGCATTTGGAAGAAAGAATTGAGGCTCTTGAAATGTGGATATATAGAAGAATGGGGCGTATCTCATGGAAAGAGATGAAAACAAATAAGGAGGTCCTAGAAAATCTAGGTATGAAAAGAGAACTAATGAGGGAGGTCAAAGTTCGGCAGCTAAAATACTTTGGCCACATAAAAAGGCATAACACCTTGCAGAAGACCATAACAGAAGGGAGAGTTGAAGGTAAACGTGCAAGGGGAAGACAGCGCTATAAGTGGGAAGATAACATCAAGAGATGGACGGGAAAGAGTCTATCAGAGTGCACCACCAAGACAAGAGACAGAAGACGTTGGAGATCCATTACAGCCGACCTTTGTTGTGGAGATGGCAACTGATGATGATGAGTTTTCACCATCATCATGTTCCTTTGCGCTCCTTACCTAGCATGGAGCCACCCCTGCAGCTGGTCCCCAAGCAGGACGTCTGCATCAGGAACAAAATGTTCTTGCAACGATGGTTTTCTATGACAGTTTGTTTGACATGATCAGGTTGCTGATCAGGTTGCCAGCCCTATACTGACTTACTTACTTAGTCGTTCCTCTTCTACCCTGAGGTGTAGAGGTTTGGAAGAGAGAGCGCCAGACTATCCTATCGGAAGGTCTTCCTCCTGGCCTGGTTCCATTCTAGTCCTCTGTCTCCAGCCCCATACACAACCTCATATTAGTCGCCTCGTACGACATGTCAGGGTGTGCAGTAGCCCTGTTCTTTCTTGATGTCTTCATAGACCTGCAGGACATATAAGAACAAAGAAACTATGTTATTGTTTTGGTATTAGGACAAGAGACTGAATCCATGAAGAACTCGGCTCTGGAGGCGACCATTCAGCTGAAGGAAGCGGTGATGAGCGAACATGAGTCTAATCAGATTCTGAATAATGAAATCAAGAAACTTCAGGTAAGATTTGAACTTGAAAGAAGATTTCAGTTTAGAGGGAGTTAGTGGACGGGGGATGCAGAGATTGAGACGGTGATTTGCTAAGGGAAGAGCAGAGTTTATTTAGAAGAATTTATTCATTTTAAACCTTTTGTATTTAGAAATGTGTAATGTTTTTATCAGAGTTCACCATCAGATCAAGAGGCAGAAAACGTTAGAGATCATTTGCAGCCGACCTTCCTGGTGGAGATGGCAGCTGATGATGATGAATCTTTTAAAGATAGGAATGAAAAGAAATCATGAAGGAGATCAAAGTTAGTCAGCTATAATCTGTTAATTATTTAAACTGGCATAACACTTGGCTGGAAACCGTAATGGAAGGAAGAGTTGAAGAAACACGTGCAAGAGGAAGACAGCGCTATAAGTGGGAAGATAACATCAAGAGATGGGTAGAAAAGAGTTTGTCAGAGAGCACCATCAAGACAAGAGACGACGTTGGATATTCATTATAGCTGACTTTCGATGTGGAGATAGCAGCTGATGATGAATGTTTTTGGATACTTGCATCTAAAACATCCATATCCTGTTAGCGACGCTTGATCGTTCGTCTAAACTTGTGTGAAATCATGTCTTTAGTTTCCAGCACAAAGATGATGGTATGTTTGCGTGTTTCCTTTGTTCTGTGTTTAGATTTACTTTCATCATTATCTGTCAACTCCCCAACAAGCATAGGCCTCCATCAAACGTCTGCCAAATCTTCCTGTCTCGTGCCATCAGCTCAAGGTCTTTCCTTGTCTTCTTCATCTCATTTATGTCTGTCTTCAGTTCTCTTGTCCATGTTTTCTTTGGTCTTCCTCTGCCTCTCTTACCCTGGGGAATTCCGTAACAAGGACTGCCTGGTAATGATGTCAGCAGATCTCCTCAACGTGTGTCCTATCCAGCCTGGTAATGATGTCAGCAGATCTCCTCAACGTGTGTCCTATCCAGCCTGGAAATGATGTCAGCAGATCTCCTCAACGTGTGTCCTATCCAGCCTGGAAATGATGTCAGCAGATCTCCTCAACGTGTGTCCTATCCATTTGCAGATCAAATCAAGAAATCTTCTCATCTGTTTTTCCACAGGCGTTTATCTTGTTCTTGTCATATGTTCCATATTTGTGACATTGTCATACTACTCAATCCTTCTGTTATACTTACTTTGGCGTCCTTTTTTTATTTAGATGGTGTTCAGGGCCTTTGTAACAATCTTCTAGCATACTGTGTTATACCAGAAGATACTTCTTCTTCTTCTTTGGTCCTTAGCTGCCGACTGTCAAAGCAGTCAGTGGCCATAACGCCTCATGGCGTCTTGTAGGGCAGCAACAAACTGCTTCCACTTTGCTCGGTCGGCGGCCATCCTTCGTGCAGTGCCCCAGCTCTGGTTCATTCTTTGCGTCTCGGCCTCCACAATTCTCCTCCATGTTGTTTTTGGTCGGCCTCTCTTTTGCATCCACAATCTGGGGTGCTTGCTCATTGTCCAACACAAAGAGGCTCCGTTCACTACAAAAGCGTGCAGTGCGTCTCGTCTCTGACACCTGCCTAACTCTTACTTACTTACTTACTTACTTAGTCGTTCCTCTTCTACCGTGAGGTGTAGAGGTTTGGAAGAGAGAGCGCCAGACTATCCTATCGGCTGTCTTCCTCCTGGCCTGGTTCCATTCTAGTCCTCGGTCCTTCAAAGATTGTCTAATGTTGTCCTCCCAGCGGACTCTGGGTCGTCCTGGGGGTCTGGATCCTTGGCTCTTTGTTTCCCATGCTTGTCGTGGTAGCCGGTCTTCTCCCATTCTGCAGACATGGCCAAATCATCTTAGTTGGGACTGTTCTACTTGGGTCTGCAGGGGGTGGGATTTAAGGCCTTGACGTATCGTCTGGTTGCGTACCATGTCTCTTCTTGTTACTTCAACCACCTTCCTCAGATACCTCATTTCTGCCTAACTCTGTGTGTAGATTTCTATAGAAATCTCAGAATACTTCCCTTACGAAAGCGCCTTCTGTTTAACAAAGCTAAATTTGTTCACAAAATCCTGTCACACAATGCTCCAGCATATCTGTGGCCAATGTTCAATTACAATGAAAGATGCAGTCTACGCTTTAACAGATTGCAAGTGCCCAAGCCTAGGCTTGACTTATTCAAGAACAGCTTAGCGTACTCTGCTGCTCATCTTTGGAATTGTCTTCCACATAACCTAAGAAACAACCTCAGTCCCTGTTCATACATCATAGACTTTTTGAATACTTTTTGAATTCTGATTACATGCCTCCCTAATCGGATTCTCTTTACTTATAACATCAACTGTAGGTTCTAGTGACGATGTTTGTACTTTTCAACATATGTTATGTCATGCTTATAAGTAATTAATGTTAATATGAGTGTGCTATATTATTATTTTACTTTACAACGTTGAATTTCTTGAAATTGATATGTAAAATGCATATGAATAAATGAATTCAGTATGAAAGGTGAGCGAAAGGAAGGGCAGAATGTTAGACGTGCCTGTGTGCCCAATTCTCGACCCTTTGAAAATAAAGTTCGTTCGTTCGTTCGTTCCCTACAGGGGTCCATAGCATAGCTGTTCTTGTGATGGCATTAGGGTCTGTTCTTAGGACATGGCCAACCCAACTCCAGCGTCTGCCAGCTATGATGGTGTGCATGTCCTCTTGGTTGCTCCGAGTAAGCAGTTCTTGGTCGGTGATGGTAGTCGGCCAAAAGATTCGGTGAATTTTCCTTAGGCAGATTGTGGAAAGAGGACAATTTCGACATTTCTTTCTCTGTTACTCCCCAGCATTCCGCACCATAGAGAAGCACAGAAAGTACACAGCTCTCATATAATCTTAATTTGGCGTTTGTGCTGTACTGAGATATAAACTGTCACAAATATGAATGACTGCGCAGAATACAAGGGTTTCTGTGGCGTGTCAAGATAACCGATGTGAAAAGAACCAGACGAATACCAGCGGAACAAGATGCACGAAGAAGACGCTGGCGTTAGATGGGGCACGTTGAGACAATCAATTGATAGCTTATCAAGGCAGGCAGTCTATGTTTCGGAGTCCCTATGGTAAGAGAAATCAAGGGACCCCCCCCCCCCCCCCAAAAAAAAAAAAGAAAAAAAGATTAATCAATAAGAAGAGAGCTGGACTGCCTTCATTGGTGCCTATATCTTGTTGCGGTAAGGCGGCTTGAGTACCCTGACTACCCCCAGAACTTTGCCAACTGGAATTTTACTCCTGGTAGGTTCTACCAAACTGGACTGCCTTCATTGGTGCCTATACCTTGTAGCGGTAAGGCGGCTTGAGTACCCTGAAAACCCCCAGAGCTATGCCAGCGAGAGTTTTACTCCTTGTAGGTTCTACCAAACTGGACTGGTCTGCGGCGGTAGGGGTCAGACTAAATCTGGCACCCTGGCCCTCCAGTTTGGGGGTTTTAGCACAGGGCCGACACCGCTTTGACAGTTGGCGGCTAAGGATCAAAGAAGAAGAAGAGAGCTAGAGATAAACATTAAAGGTAATAAAGAAAATCTTGAACGGATAGCACAGGAGAGAAAGACTTGGCGTGTGTTTGTTGAAAACCTGTGCTTCTCGTGGATGGCCAGTTCCCTTCCTGACTGCCTTTACCTTCCCTAGAGCAGAGTCAGGTTTCTGTTTACAGCTAGGTAGACTTGGGCATGATCCCGGAACCTTGGTAACTTTGTCGCATTAGACAAACCGCTCTAACCACTCTGCTATTCCGACGCTGGTCCCCTCTAACATCCCAGAATGTAAGCTTTCTACAGGATGACCATAAAGTCTGGATATACACTATCAATGGTTTATTAACCTCACATTACAGTACACGATATGTTCAATGTGTTGTCCTTCATAAGCAATGCGCTGTGTGAAATTACTTTTCTCTTGATGTTGTTTTAAAATAATCCAGTAAGTTGAATTGTTATTTCTAAATTGCAATTAATGCGGTGCCATAACGCAGAATTTCCATAAATCATATATTTCCAAACTTTTATAGACACCCTGTAGGTCGTGGGGAAGTACACAAAATCGACTAGACACTCAAGGGAAGAATAGATCTTGGAAATTAAAGGATAAACCGTAACGGGTATTAAAAATTAATCAGGCAGAAAAAATTGCCTGTCAATTAAAGAGGTTTATCATTGTTTACAGCCACAGTAGGATGAAAGGTTGGGTGCCGGCAGTGCTTTAAGTGAAAGGAGAAAATTAATAAAGAAGGAAAACCCAAAGTCATTTAGCTGTAAACAAATATCGAATGTAAATAAATAGAAAACACTCGAAAGAAAGACAGAAGGAAGACACAAGAAAACAGAAAAGTAATATTCGTTTATTTTTTTCAGTACACATTAGCGCTTGAGGATTTTTTGGGAAAATGCCGAAAATGTTTATATTGCGTTATATGAAGTATCCGCCCATGTGTGACGGGGCACGAAAGATTAGTAACACTGTTACCTACCAAGCCTGTCGTAACAGGCGACTAAAGAGGGTTGATCATGGGGCCGGCTTCCTGCAGAAACATGAAGCCATAACAATGTGGGCACGTCAGCAAAAGAAAATAGAAGCACCCAAGGTCAACTATCAGAAAAGTTAATGACATGGTGCAAGGAAAGGCGGAAAGAGTCGGCCTTCCTGACTCATTTATTTTCCTTACCTAGAAAAATCTCCAGATTTGGCAACTGGGATGTTTGCACACTGAACAAACAAGGAAATACGGCACAGGTGGCAGCAGAAATGGAGGCTATAGAGTTGACATTCCGGGAGTGTGCGAAACAATAAGAAGGGGGGAAAAAAAAGAAACTGAACACAAGAAAACTGTGGTAGAGAGCTATTCATAAAGTGGCTATAGAAGGAAGCATGTATCCATATTACAGAATGCACAAAAGAACATGGGTATCACCTGATCATAGAACAGAAAATCAGACTGTTCATATATGCGTAAACACAAAGTTCAGATTATCATTACATGACGTAAATGTTTGTAGAGTTGCAGATGTGGCATCAGATAACCATCTTCTCTTAGTCGCGGGGTCCGAGTACCACATTTTGGGAAACACTGCACGAATCATCAGAATATATTCGTCAGTTTGCAGATGAACAAACAAAAATAAAAATATGTATTGTGATTTCTTTTGCAGAGCGAAGTCAGACAGCTAAAGGAGAGTCTAGAAGAGGCAAAGAGAGGAGAGGAGAGGGGCAGAGAGGCCCTTAGGGCTGCTGAGGCTACTCTGGGTAGTAAAGAGGCAGACGCCATGGCAGAGAGGATTCATCAGGTTATCTATCTATCTATCTGTCTGTCTGTCTGTCTATCTACCTGTCTGTCTGTCTGTATCTACCTACCTATCTGTCTGTCTGTCTCTGTCAGTCCATGTGCCTATCCAAGTGTCTGTCTTTATATCTATCTATCTATCTATCTATCTATCTATCTATCTATCTATCTATCTATCTATCTATCTATCTATCTATCTATCTATCTATCTATCTATCTATCTATCTATCTATCTATCTATCTATCTATCTATCTATTTGAACATCAGATTGACTGGGTGGTTAGAGCGCTGGTCTCTCGCGGCAAAGCTGCCGGGTTCGAACCACGGTTCCTGCCCATTTACAGCTCGGTACCTGACTCTGCTCTTTGAGCTAGGGAAGAAAAATGCAGCGAGGATGGAAACTGTTGACCCTACCTGGACCTAGTATGGTCAAGTCTCTAACACTTCACTCCCCCTACGGCAGTATGGGACTACCTTTATCTATGTATCTATCTATTCATTCATCCACCAGTCTGTCTGTCCGTCTGTCCATTTATCTATCTATCTGAAAGTACGTCCGTTTGTCTATCTATCTGGCTGTCTGCATGTTCTGTATGTCTAACCATCTGTCAGCCTGTTTAGCTCGCAGTATGTCCATCCATCCATCCAACAGTCTGTCTGCCTTTTATCTATGTATCAATCTATATGTGTGCCTAAACATTTATAACACATAGGAAGGAAAACCCGAGGCCTGTAAACAGTAAATAAATATTAGACAAACATAAAGGTATGTTTTCAGGCACTCGTAAGAAATAAAGAGGTAGAACACTAGACAACAGAAAAACAACAGACGTGAGTAGCTTACCCAGGACTCCGAACCCAGGACCTTCCGTGCGACAACCCCGCCTTGCTATGCAAGCGAATCACTAATGACCCGTCATCGAAGCATCA
Organism: Oreohelix idahoensis; assembly: GCA_024509875.1. Taxonomy (NCBI): domain Eukaryota; kingdom Metazoa; phylum Mollusca; class Gastropoda; order Stylommatophora; family Oreohelicidae; genus Oreohelix; species Oreohelix idahoensis. Next base: position 29,971 of record JAMPIV010016556.1, on the reverse strand, counting down.
TTTTTGGTGATGCCTAGATGGCAGGGATGATAGTGTGACTGACGCTTTTTGTCAGTTTGATGTTACATTTTTTGACTGCAAGCTATAAACTGCTTGAAAAATTATTTTTAGGTTTTTAGTGCATTAAAAGCGTGTGTTTAAAATATTTGTTTAAATATTTTTTATTGAACTACCGCTGGCTGGTGATTTCTTTGAAGCTAGAGCTGAGAAATTTGTCAAAAAAGTGCCACAGCCTTTATGCAGGGAAGTAGAGACATCGTTCTGCTGAAAGTAAGGCCGTTTTGGTTTGTCTCCTGGTCGATTGACGCAACAAATAAATTATAGAAATCGTCTTGACGTCACCAAGGATATTATCTGACATACTTTTCTTATTCTGCTCTGTCAATTTTATCCTCTCTGTTATTATCTCCTTACGAGTGTTGATAATATTACACGTCCTTGCTCTAGAGTCCCCAGGGTAAGAGAGGGAGACCAAAGAACACACAGAGAAGAGAACTGGAGACAGAAATGAAAGGAATGGCGACATAGAAAGACCTTGAGCTGATGGCATGCCACAGGAAGACTTAGCATATGTTTGTTGAAGGCCTATGCTCCATGGGGAGCTGAATAGTTATGATGACGATGATTATTATTATCTCCCATTGTTAGTTATGATGACAATGATTATTATTATCTCCCATTGTTAGTTATGATGGCGATGATTATTATTATCTCCCATTGTTAGTTATGATGACAATGATTATTATTATCTCCCATTGTTAGTTATGATGACGATGATTATTATTATCTCCCATTGTTAGTTATGATGACAATGATTATTATTATCTCCCATTGTTAGTTATGATGGCGATGATTATTATTATCTCCCATTGTTAGTTATGATGACAATGATTATTATTATCTCCCATTGTTAGTTATGATGACGATGATTATTATTATCTCCCATTGTTAGTTATGATGACAATGATTATTATTATCTCCCGTTGTGTCAAGTTCACTTAAAACACCACATAGAAATGAAAATATTGCGGACAGATGAGCGTACGGACAACACTGATATAATGTGGAACATAGACGTCGAAAGGTGGACTTGAATAGAAATTGTCCTTAACATGGACAATGCTAAAGCCAAGAAAGTGCTCCTCACAGATTCTATGTCCGTCATAACTGCCATGATGTAACCATAATTCCATAACAGTTACTGCCGTAGGAGAGGTGATGTTTTAGACTCTGCTATGTTAGTTATCAGCTTTATCAGATGTGATGATCAGTTCTGTTCCTCGCTGCCTTTGCCTTCCCCAGTTCAAGACCAGAGTCAGGTCCCCATTCACAGCTGGGTAGACTGGATCATTATGCTAGCTGGTTAGAAATCCGATAACGTGGCTTCGTGAAGCAAGCTCTGAAAACTGTCTGCCACTCGACGCTGATAAGAAACCATCAAAAACAACGAGTTAGACAGACTGTCAGAAGCAGTAATGGAAACTAGCTATAAATTCTACAAAGTGAAAGCGCGGGAAATCCCCGCCCACTTTAAGATATATGGACATGGGACTGGCGAATAAACGAACCAAGGAAGGACGAAAGAAAATAAATCAAACTGAGAACAGAACGCCACATAAAGAGATAAAGGAAATAATCAAAAGTAGCTTCATAGAAAACATTTGTTAGAGAACATGCCGAATGAGATATGACAGAAGCGTACTTCTCCTTACCAAGAAGAGATTTAGTCGTACTTTTGGACTGATAACGGCAAACTCAAACATCTGTTCAACAAATTAAAAATTGGACAGATAGACGTGACCACATGGAGAAGATAAGCAAACATTAGAACGTGTCCTCTATGACTGTCTGCTCCACCATAGGAGAAGATTGAATTAATGATCTTCAGCTACCTCTGTAAGGGAGGAACTATGTGTCAGTGAGAGAAGCCTGAGACAGACCGCCAACTTTATGAGATCAATAGATGTGATTATATGAGAGCAACGAGAGCTGCCTACAGTCCGTCAGCTTTATGAGAGAAATATATGTGGTTATTTGAGAGAGTTGAGATAAGGTTGCAACAGACTGCCAACTTTATGAGAGAAATAGATGTGGTTATTTGAGAGAGTTGAGATAAGGTTGCGACAGACTGCCATCTTTATGAGAGAAATAGATGTGGTTATTTGAGAGAGTTGAGATAAGGTTGCAACAGACTGCCAACTTTATGAGAGAAATAGATGTGGTTATTTGAGAGAGTTGAGATAAGGTTGCGACAGACTGCCATCTTTTCTAGAGAAATAGATGTGGTTATTTGAGAGAGTTGAGATAAGGTTGCGACAGACTGCCAACTTTATGAGAGAAATAGATGTGGTTATTTGAGAGAGTTGAGATAAGGTTGCGACAGACTGCCAACTTTATGAGAGAAATAGATGTGGTTATTTGAGAGAGTTGAGATAAGGTTGCGACAGACTGCCAACTTTATGAGAGAAATAGATGTAGTTATTTGAGAGAGTTGAGATAAGGTTGCGACAGACTGCCAACTTTATGAGAGAAATAGATGTGGTTATTTGAGAGAGGAGATAAGGTTGCGACAGACTGCCATCTTTATGAGAGAAATAGATGTGGTTATATGAGAGCTACGGCAGAAACCCGAGACAGACCACCAACTTTATGAGTTATTTCTGACATAGGAAAACAGTATTTGATTCTTCTTTCTCTTAACCGAATTGCCTAAGTTTTCAGTATAGCAAGGCTATGTTAAGTAACACATTTTAACTTGAATGGGGTATCTGAAGAAAGTTGAAGTAACAAGAAGAGACATGGTCCGCAACCAGACGATGATGCGTCATGGCCTCAAAACCCCGTCCCTGCAGACCCGAGTGGAACAGTCCCAATTACAATGGTTGGGCTATGTCTGCAGAATGGGAGAAGATCAGCTACCGCGACAAATGTCGGAAACCAAGAGCCAGGGATCCAGACCTCCAGGACAACCAAGAGTTCACTGAGAGGACAACATTAGACAATCTCTAAAGGACCGAGGACTAGATTGGAACCAAACCACGAAGAAGACAGCTGATAGGATAGTATGGGGCTCTCTCTAGCAAACCTCTACTACCCAGGGTTGAAGAGAAACGACTATGTAAGTAACTTGACTTTCTGTGTTGTGTGTTTCCATTAGAGTGTCACCGTTGACTCATTTTGATTTGAGTATATTATTGGCTAGAACGGAATTTGTGAGCGGACAGAGTTTTAGAATGTAATGTTATATTTTATGAAGCGGAAACGACAGAAAACCCTAATTAATCCACACTTTGTGAAGAAGCAGGAATTATTTTGACACAGCTGCACAAACGAGGACAAATTGAACACAAAAGTTTTGATTGAGAAAATCAAAAAGAAAATTGTAACGAAGGAACATCTGTGTTAACATTTTTCTTGTCTAAAACGTGGACAGAAGATGGTATAGACCAGCGGTGGCCAAAATACGGCCCGCGGGCCAGATCCGGCCCGCCAACCAGTTTTGACCGGCCCGCCAACCTGTTTTGGCCGGCCTATTATTGTTGATTGAAGCCACATTCTTCACAATGAAATAACACACAAATGAATGTTTGAAATAAATAATTACATGTCATATTACAAATTACAAAACAAATGAAAACAACAGATTCATTATATTTTTTTTTTACAGTAATTTCAGTTCGAAGACTGGTATACATGTCTTGGCAGATGTGCAGAACAGTAGTTTGCCGTTGCTTTCTGTACGTGGTTCATTATATATGTAAAACTAAATATCAGAACGTTATTTTTTAAGGATTTTATAGGTCTGGCCCTCGGGTGTTACCCTTTATTATAATCTGGCCCTCGGATAACCTTAGCTTGGCCACCACTGGTATAGACCAAAAAAAAAACAAAGTGGATGCAGGAAACGGACAGACACTTGTGCTTTATGAAGTGGGAAAAGAAAGGAAAAATACAATTAGATTAAAACATTTACAAATTAAAGGTTAAAAAATACTTTTGAGTTGCATTATGAAGAAAAAAGAAAGACATCTAATAAAACATTTAAAGAACATATTTAAAAAAGCTTTTGAGTTTATCAGTTATCTTTTGTTTAGAGAGCCGAACCTGGGGGTGCATTTGTTACATCACCACCTGAACTCTTGAGTGTCGCGGACGTTGAAAACTTCGTTTGAAATTCCAATGGACTAGTTCAAGGATTAACACATGCGGCCATTATAATTAATTCTCAACTTCCCTCTGTGGTTATTGTAATTATTCTTAGATTCATTATCGTCATCAGCATCCAGTTCCATGCTGACAGGTGTTGGCGTTCTTTGTCTGTCCGTTCCTTTTGGTGTCTTGCATCGGCCGTGTCATCCGTCTCTCTCCATAGCATGCGATCAGGTTATCGAGGTATTCCTCTATCTGTCGGCTTCTAACTTTTACTTGAAATACCAGTTAGTGTCAGATTTTTCTGGAGACACACAGGAAAGGGATAAAGAAGTTATGGAAAGATTTGAACAGATGACCCCAATTATAACCGCTTTGGTTAAACAGGGTTAAACAGCAAAATAGTCGATGAAAGAGAAGAAGAAGAAGACCCAGTCTGTACTTCCTGAAATCACTTCAAGATCTGCCAGAGCTGAGACGTTATCTAGAGGGCTGCTAGAAGAAATCAGCCTCGACACAGTTAGATAACTGAAGAGAAGTCACAGCTAACCGCCACTGTGGGCGCTTGTTAGATTGAAGCTCAAAAACCAGCCGCAGATTTGTAGTACCATTGTTCTGGGGGTTTAATGTTGTCGTCAAAACGTGACACAATTGTGTGGGAATTGTGCAGTTGACCAAACTTTCTGTCACCTGGCATAGTTTGAGGATGTTGGTATCTCCATAGTTTTTTTTTTCTCAGGAATGGTAAAGGATCCTGTTACACGCCTAATCAAGCATATTGGGAATATGGTGTTAGGCCCATATTTTCTTGACCATTGGCACACTAGGGGTGATGTAGTCAGCTTCACGCCGGCCGCATTAACCTTCCCAGAGTTTCTCTGGTACCCAATTCATGGAGCTGGGTTGACTCAGATAGTTCCCAACTTTAGCTTGTTGCATAAATGGTATATCAATATGTAGTGATTTGTGCGGAGTCTGAAGAATACCACTTGTTCACGATCTTTGAGCCGGTAATATGCATCATTTTTCTGGTGACTTGGGTTCTCTGCTTCCCACTTGATACTGGATGTGCTTCTGATGTCTCTTTGAAATGTCAGATGTGCAATGTCGCTTTGAAATGTCAGATGTATGATGTCACATTGAAATTTAAGATGTGATTTCACTTTGAAATGTCAGATGTATAGTGTGGCTTTGAAATGTTGGATGTATGATGTCGCCTTGAAATGTCATATGTGCGAGGTCTCTTTATGGTGTCAGATGAGTGATTTTTCTTTATTAATGTCAGATGTGTGGTCTATTTTTAATGTCATATGTGTGGTGTCTTTTTTAAAATATCAAATGTGTAATATCTCTTTATAATGTCATATATGTGATGTCTCTTGGAAATGTCATATGTGCTATGTCGCTTTGAAATGCCATATGTGTGATGTCTCTTTTAAATGTCGGATGTATGATATTTCTTTGGAATGTTGGATATGTGATGTCTCTTTGATGTCACTTTGGCTTACCTACTTTCTTAGTCGTTCCTCTTCTACCGTGAGGTGGAGAGATTTGGAAGAGAAAACGCCATACTATCCTATCGGCTGTTTTCCTCCTGGCTTGGTTCTATTCTAGTCCTTGGTCCTTCAAAGATTGACTAATGTTGTCCTCTCAGCGGACTCTTGTTCGCCCTGTAGGTCTGAATCCCTGGCTCTTAGTTTCCCATGCTTGCCGTGGTAGCCGATCTTCTCCCATTCTGCAGACATGGCCAAACCATCTTAATTTGAACTGTTCTACTTGGGTCTGCAGGGATTGGGTTTTTAGACCTTGACGTATTGTCTGGTTGCGGATCATATCTGTTCTTGTTACATCAATCTCCTTCCTCAGATACCTCATTTCTGAGGTTTGGATCTGGCTTTTGTGGGTTATAGTCATTGCCCATGACTTGCATCCATATGTCAAGACTGGGACATAGGTGGAGCGGTTTACAGCCATCTTCATCTTCTTGCCAACCTCTCTTTTGATGAGGAATCTTCGATGTATTGCCTGAAAAAGTATCCTAGCTGCTGCTCTTTGGGTAGTCAACTCTTCTTTGATGCATCCCTTCCGGTCTATGACAGCTCGAGGTATTTGAAGTGGTCGACCTGCTTCAGGACCTTTTCTCCCAGCTTAATCTGATGCCTTCTTTCCTCGCGTGATATCACCATGGTTTTTGTTTTAGAGCTGCTGATGACCATCTCTCTCTTCTCCAGTTCTTCCTTCCAGACTTGCAGGTTGAATTGAAGATGTGCCTCAGGGCAACATCATCAGCACATGTCAGCTCTGAAATACAGACCTGTTTCATCCTCCAGTACCCCTCTGAATACTATCTTGCCCTCTCCCTACATGCCACGAGGAGTATGAAAAGATAAGGTGACAGGATATCACCTTGTCTTACACCAGTGGTGGTCCTGAACTCTTCTGACTTATGTCTTGCAGCCCTCACATAATTTCTGCAAGACTTGCAGAAGCTCCATATAGCATTAATCTGAGGTGCTGTAATGTTCTTCCTTGCCAAATAGTCCCACAGTTTTCTCCAGGGGACCTTTTCAAATGCCTTTTCCAGATCTAAGAAACAAAGGCGCATCTCATACTCAAGAGCCTTTTCACTCAGCTGTCTAAGTGTGAAGATTAGATCTTGAGTACTTCGGTTTGTTGGGAAGCCACACTGAACCTAATCCATTTGTGGCTCAGCTAGGCGTCTGAGTCTCTGCTCAAGAATTCTAGAGTAGATTTTACCAGGGACACTGAGAAGGAATATGCCTCTATGATCTCCACATTGTCGGTTGTCACTCTTTTTTGAAAATCGGTGTTATGATGGCAATCTCACAGTCCTTTGGTATGGCCATGTTGCGACAAGCTTCCTGTAGTACCCTCAGGAGTAATAGGTCGCCTGATGCTCCCATGTACTTAACCATTTGGTGTTATACAATCATGCGCTGCTGCTTTACCCATCTTGATTTGTTCCAGTGCTGCCTTCAGTTCTTCCATCTTTATGCCATCTTCACCACCATTAGTTTCTTCTTCTGTGTTAGTGGTTATCATTTCTGATGCTTGACCCTGCTCCCCATCAATGAGTTCTGAGAAATATTCTTTCCATTACTTCATTTGAGGCAGCTAGCAATGTGTCTTGCTTGTCTTTTATAAATTTAAGAGGGCACTGTTTTTCCTTCCTCATGTTCCTTAGGGTCTTGTAGAACAGTTTCTGGTTTTCTTGAGCATCTTTTTCTAGCTTTTCTCCAAATTTTTCCCAGGACTTCTGGTTTGCTGCTAGCACCTTGTTCTGCTTCTGTTCCGAGTATCACATATTCTCTAAATTTCTCTATTTTTTCCTGCTGTGTTTTTATGTCCTAAGTATTCTTTCCATGCCTTTTTGTTCTCTCTTATTTTCTCTTTAACTTCCTCTGTCTTCTAAGGTGTCCTCTTTCTCTTCATTCCAAGTCGGACTTCACCACATGCTTCTGCTGCAGCTGTCCTTATGATGTCCTTGAATTTAAGCCAGAGAGTTTCCAGGTAATCAGGCTGTTCTTCTGTGTTTTTCACTGCTGTAGCAATAAGCCCCTAATATCTAGTATTAACTTCTGGCTCTCTCAGCTTGTAGGTCTTAATGCTCATTTCTCCTTTTAGTTTACTTAGCTTCTTACGTCATGTTAGGCAATTCCTAGGTCGAGTTACTCTTTCAGTTCTTTTAATTGTCAGCAGGTAGTGATCACTTCCAATCTCTAGGCCTCTCCAGACTCTAGCATCCTTGATACACTTGACTGAACTCTTCCTAACTGTCACATGTTACGCATTTGCCTAGTTATTTGAAAGTAGGCCAAAGGTATGCAGGCTCGATGAAATATGCAGTACTGTTTTTTTTTGGGTGTGTCGAATACAGCCAATCACTGAAGAGCAGCCTTACACGATCGATCGATATTTTCGAGCTTTTATTATGGAGGATAAAAAGTTGTCGAATTTGGTTAGGATTAGGGCTTGTAAAGGAGAACGGAATGACAGACAAGGATAAGAATGGTCTCCTTTTACAGGGGATAACTTCATTTATGTGCAGGTACATGGAAAATTGAAGGGATGGATTAGTTGTGAAGGTAGATTTTTGCAAGAAAGAGTGTCAGTGCAACGAGAAATCCTATTCTTTTCCTATTCGAAATTCAATATAAAATCGTTAACACGATGGATATTGGAAAACAACATATGGATGGAAAGATAAACTTACTGAGAATGGAAGACTATAACTCTAAAGGCTCGAACTAGAAAAGGTGCGATTCACGAGGCCGAGGTTTGAAACACTTCTAGCACAAACTCCCTCGGAGTTGGAAAATGTTGAGAAGTGAATCAGAGTTGCGGACCTTGGTTTCTCGGACGCACGATCCCTGCCAATAAAAGGTGTTCGCGGATAATTTGAACTCACTTGCACAGAAGAAAGATAGAAGGATGGAGGCTAGAGAGAGACGTTTGTTGAGGCTAAAACCTAGTTATTTGTAGCCAAGCAGCAATATACTCCACCAAAGCCAGTCTTTACTGATCATTAATTACATCCTCTTCTTCTCTTCTTCGATCCTTAACCACCGACCATCAAAGCAGTCAGTGGCCATCACGCCTAGTGGCGTCTTGTAGGGCAACAACAAATTGATTCCACTTTGCACGGTCGGTGGCCATCCTTCGTACAGTGCCCCAACTCTGGTTCATTCTTTGCATCTCAGCCTCCACAGTCCGCCGCCAAGTTGTTTTTGGTCGGCCTCTCTTTCGCTTTCCTTCAGGGGTCCAAAGCATAGCTGTTCTTGTGATGGCATCGGGGTCTCTTCTGAGGACATGACCAACCCAGCCCCAGCGTCTGCCAGCTATGATGGTATGCATGTCCTCTTGCTTGCTACGAGTAAGCAGATCTTGGTTGGTGATGGTATTCGGCCAAAAGATTCGGTGAATTTTTCTTAGGCATGTTGTGTGAAAAGAGGACAATTTTGACATTTCCTTCTCTGTGACTCTCCAAATTACATCCTGAGACATCTGAAATCAATTTCATCTCACCTACATCAGGATTGTGGCCTTTATTATCAAAGATAGCCACATATCCAACAATTGTCCTCAGGTTCGTACTTGTCACCCAAAGTCAGAGGTCACTGATCAAGAACAGTTCAAGATCAATGCTTTTCATCCCAGCTGTGTCTGGATTGGTAGATGCAACCTATCTGAGAATTGTGCAACTCAATTAAACACCTCAACTATCAGAGAAGTTAAGTTCTATGTATTGACAATCGTGCTTCCTGATGTGAGAACTGTCAAGAATTGTTTAGTGATCAACAAATAGCATGATAGCATAGCTGAGACATTTTAAAGTAAATAAGACAGTGAAAATTATGTGATCCAACTAATTGGAAGAGTCTACAAAGACATTTTTGTTAGTTAATTATTTTAGCGTTAACTTCATCATCACTTGCCTTTGTATAAATATAAATACCTCATTGATTCCATCAACATTCACTCATAAGTCAGCACAAGAAGATGGATGTAAATAAATGATTCAATAATTGTACTCAGCAGCTTTATTAATTCAATATTGTTGAAGTTGAGTTTTTTTGTTGAATTATTTTATCACAGGTAGTCACATAGCGAAGTGGCGTAGTAAGGTATGACTGTTCTTTGAATATTTTCTGCATCAGACACTTTCACAGCCGTGACTATCTAGTGATACCAGTGTTCTTATTTGACACAGGGACCTCACACCTTCCGGAGAGAATATTTATTCTGCTCTAGTACTATCAACATCATGCAATAAAAACCTTTACGCTACACTAACTATGGCATAGTCGATCACTGATTTCTCATTCTTTGTTGGTTCACATCTGGTGTATGCATGTATGCGCTTATGAGGGAACTTTGTGGTTGTAATGATCATATTTTGCTCAATACATAATCTAAGGAGTCGTTATCCATTGTCATTAAGAGTATGTTCTCCATACCTTCCGATAACATCACCCCATCTAATATGGTCATTTCCAACTCAAGCATTGAAATCTCCGAGCAGGATAATTTCATCTGGCAGTCGTCCACTGTCCTTTGAGGCAACTCGAAGAATCCCTCCTTGACCTCTGCTCGCTCATCTTCATTTGGCCCATGCATAATAACAAGGTTGACTATGGTTTCTCCTTCTTTTAGATTTAGGACCATAATGCGTTCCGAGACAAAGTTCCATCTCTTGATACTACCCTTTTGGTTTTTAGCCACAATAAAACCCACGCCCCCTTTTGCTGTTTCAGATGTAGGGACGCCACTGTAGAGCAGCTTGTCGCCATCGAGATCCATACCTCCTTGTCCCTTTTTCTTCGTTTCAGTTAAAGCCTGGATTTCTAGTTTTGCTTTCCTCATCTCTTCCACCAGCTACTCTTCTTTCCAATTTAAACTCCTTACATTCCATGTTCCATAAGTCGTAGTCCGTTCCAATGCATCGCTTTTAGAATATGTCCGGTTTTCTCTCCTGCATTTCATGTAATCATGTTTTAAGGCAAACAGGTGATTGGCCTGTTGTGCCATAGCATGTTGGAGGGGCTGCCTTCTTACGGCCTCCATGCAGGCCACCCTTCTCCTTTTTCATCCGGGCTTGGGACCTATGATATCTCTTTTTTGAAATTTCAGATTTGTGATGTCGCTTTGAAATGTTCGATGTATGATGTCTCTTTGAATTTTCATATGTATATCGTCTGTTTAAAATATACGTCATCAGCGAAGACTGGTTAATTTGTTCATCTTTATCTTTGATCTTATTCTACAAGTAAAAAATCTGACAACCAGACATGTGTCTGTGTGGCGAAGACAAGCAAACATGGGCTGTAAACATTTCGACTTCACAAGAGGAGCAGATTAACAGAACGGTCATCGCCATCCCGTTTGACGGAGAAACGATACAGCCTTGAGAGAAGCCTGAGACAGACGTCCAACTTTATGAAAGAAATAGACGCAGTTATATAAGAGCGTACGAAGAACAAGAATATTGTCTAATTGAATATGGATCATGAACTGCATCGACTATTTTACACGTCTTTACTTTCCCGAAATAATCTCATTTAAAAAAAAAAAAAAGGAGTTTTGGCAAGGCGCGTCCTGTTAAACCTAGACACTGTCTCATCGATCTGTTTTTACTCGTGTTCCTCAGCGTTAATACAATACCATCTTCCGTCTTAGATGGCTGTGAATTGAGTAACTTTAATTGTTTCCTTTGGATGACATCGTCATGTTGTTGGAAGTCTATTTTGCTTGTAGGATAGGGTAGACGACCTGGTGCATGACCAATGCTTTCTTTGAACATACTCAAGCTGACCAATGCTTTCTTTGAACATACTCAAGCTGACCAATGCTTTCTTTGAACATACTCAAGCTGACCAATGCTTTCTTTGAACATACTCAAGCTGACCAATGCTTTCTTTGAACATACTCAAGCTGACCAATGCTTTCTTTGAACATACTCAATTTGACCAATGCTTTCTTTGAACATATTCAAGCTGACCAATGCTTTCTTTGAACATACTCAAGCTGACCAATGCTTTCTTTGAACATACTCAAGTTGACCAATGCTTTCTTTGAACGTGCTCAAGTTGACCAATGCTTTCTTTGAACATACTCAAGCTGACCAATGCTTTCTATGAACATACTCAAGCTGACCAATGCTTTCTTTGAACATACTCAAGTTGACCAATGCTTTCTTTGAACATACTCAAGCTGACCAATGCTTTCTTTGAACATACTCAAGCTGACCAATGCTTTCTTTGAACATACTCAAGCTGACCAATGCTTTCTTTGAACATACTCAAGTTGACCAATGCTTTCTTTGAACATACTCAAGCTGACCAATGCTTTCTTTGAACATACTCAAGATGACCAGTGCTTTCTTTGAACATACTCAAGTTGACCAATGCTTTCTTTGACATACTCAAGCTGACCAATGCTTTCTTTGAACATACTCAAGCTGACCAATGCTTTCTTTGACATACTCAAGCTGACCAATGCTTTCTTTGAACATACTCAAGCTGACCAATGCTTTCTTTGAACATACTCAAGCTTTCTTTGAACAACTCAAGCTGACCAATGCTTTCTTTGAACATACTACTCAAGCTGACCAATGCTTTCTTTGAACATACTCAAGCTGACCAATGCTTTCTTTGAACATACTCAAGCTGACCAATGCTTTCTTTGAACATACTCAAGCTGACCAATGCTTTCTTTGAACATACTCAAGTTGACCAATGCTTTCTTTGAACATACTCAAGCTGACCAATGCTTTCTTTGAACATACTCAAGCTGACCAATGCTTTCTTTGAACATACTCAAGCTGACCAATGCTTTCTTTGAACATACTCAAGTTGACCAATGCTTTCTTTGAACATACTCAAGCTGACCAATGCTTTCTTTGAACATACTCAAGTTGACCAGTGCTTTCTTTGAACATACTCAAGTTGACCAATGCTTTCTTTGAACATACTCAAGTTGACCAATGCTTTCTTTGAACATACTCAAGCTGACCAATGCTTTCTTTGAACATACTCAAGTTGACCAATGCTTTCTTTGAACATACTCAAGTTGACCAATGCTTTCTTTGAACATACTCAGGCTGACCAATGCTGTCTTTGAACATACTCAAGTTGACTAATGCTTTCTTTGAACATACTCAAGCTGACCAATGCTGTCTTTGAACATACTCAAGTTGACATCTGAAGGTGAATGAAGAAGGAGAAGAAGAAAAAGAAGAAGATTGCCTTTTCTGGTAACACACGAGCAGTTTATCCAGCGGTTGTGTAAATAAATGATCTTCTGTCCGCAGACCAAGAAGTTGCAGGAGTCACAGCAGCGCACATCGGCTCTGAGCAGAGAGGTCGAGTTGTTGAGACACTCACTGGACACCACCAAGCTGAAGCTGCATCAAGTACAGGACACTCTGGCCACCAGAGAGCACCAACATAGGTTGGTCAATAACTGTGACAGTCTATAACTACTGGCAAGTAATCCACCAAGAAATGGCGAGTTATTTCTGTCCTCCCTTTCCTGTCTATCTCCACAACCGAGTAAGTAGGCCCGTCAACACGAACACACAGACACTCGGGAACTATAATTAACAAAAACACACTTATAAAAACTAAAGACAGATGACGAAATTAAAAAAAAAATTTTTACCACTGCCAGGAATCAACAGCAAAACGTTTGCATGGACAGGTCTTTACTCTGACCTCTAAAAACCACCTATTCGCCTTTGTATATGTTTTTGTTTAATTTAACTATGTTAATATATACACAACGCCTAATAGAAGCGAGCAATGTGAAAGTACTTTAGTGGTAATAGAAATACTATTTGGTTTTAAAATGTTAAAACACATTCATCATCATCATCAAGTGCCATCTTCACATCTAAGGTCGGCTGCAACGGATCTCCAACGCCTCCTGTCTCTTATCTTGATGGTGCACGATGATAGAGTTTTTCCTGTCCATCTCTTGATGTTACCTTCCCATTCTTAGCGCAGCCTTCCTCTTGCGCGTTTGCCTTCAACTCGGCCCTCTATGATGATCTTCAGTAAAGTGTTATGTGTTTTTACATGGCCAAAATATTTTAAAAGGAGGGGTAAAGGATCCCGTTACATGCCCATTGAGGCATATTGGAAACATGGTGTTAGGCGCATATTTTCTTGACCATTGGCACATTAGGGGTGATGTGGTCAGCATCACGCCGGCCGCCTTTAACCTTCCTAGAGTTGAAAATATCTTAGCTGTCTAATTTTTACCTTAGGCTTATCCCGTTCTTCTATATATCCACATCTCAAGGGCCTCAGTTCAATAAACACATTAGCTTCCTTCAAACACTAGCAACTTGCCGCGTGAACGAGTTCGAAGAAAAAGTAGAGTATTTTTACACTGAGTTCTAGTTCTGAAAACCTTAAGAAAAACACTGGGACCATGTGAACATAAAGTAAGATATTTAAATTCAGCAAATGACATGAGTCACGAACACGGTCATCATGTAAAATGTTTGATACAGCTTCACCAATCACGTTTTCAGATTAAAAGAGACAGATGATCAAGATCAGAGAAAAAAAAAGACTGGATTCTACACCAGAAATGAAAAGGGTAATCACTCATACACACAAAGACGGGACATTGGTGGCCAAAGTGTAACATTTAAGAAAGACAATACCACGGCATAGAGATAAATAGAGGTCTGTGGTAGATTGGATAGTTTTTGGTCTCAGCCTTCAGACAAAACTGGAAGTAGAGATTGAGGCCTAGTTGTCATATTGAACATTATATTGTTGTTTTTTTTAAATCTCTGCCTTCAAACAAAACAGAACACAGGGATTGAGGCCTGTTTTTGGTCTCTACCTTTTGACAAAACAGGAGAGAGATTGAGGCCTGTGGTTTTCTTCTTCTTCGTACACTCTCAGACGTCCACTTGAATGTTCTCAAAGAAAGCAGTAGTCAGTTTAAGGCTATTTGAATCTCCGTACAGCTTTTCCACGAAAGGAGCTGGCGTCGGCCATATGCGCTTTCTCTCGATCGCATATAAGGGGCAACTTTGAAGCAGATGTTCAGCGGTCATTTTATCAGTGCCACAGTTACGCTGATCGGTAATTCCTATCTTTAGCTTGTTGAATAGATGGTATCTCAATCTGTTGTGGCCAGTGCGGAGTCTGAAGATTTCCACTTGTTTTCTTCTGTGGAGCTGGTAGTAAGCATCATTCTGTGTGTGACCTGGATGTTCTACATTCCATTAGTTTCTGTATCTGATTCTGATAAAACTCTTTGCCTCCTCGAAAGTTATGCTTGGATCAGGCTGAGGTAGGTGTGAACCTTCTTTTGCCATTGTCAGCCTCTTCATTGCCGGTGATGTTACAATGAGATGGAATCCATTGGATCACAACACTTTTTAATTGTTGACAAAGTTTGTGGAGCACTATTTTGAGGTCATCCAGGTCTGTATTATTTTGGCTTTTTAACGTTACAGTTACTGACTGTGCATCAGTAAAGAAAGCAACTTGTCTCTGTGCTTTTTTCTGTCAATATAACCTCTGCTGCAGTTTTCAAGGCCTCTGCCTCTGCTCTGAAGTTACTTGAGAATTGTCCTGTTGCCACTGACAGCCTTTTTTCTGCACCATTGCTTAAGGTCAGAAAGACACCCCCACCTCCATTTTCTGTTGCATTTGTTGCTGATCCATCTGTGTATGCATGGGTCCAGGTGTTGCGTGGGTAATGTTTCTCTATGTATTTTGTCGCTATGGATTTTCTATCTGTTGCAGTTTGCCTCTTTTTTCTTTCAATTCCAGGAATGTGTTCTATCAATTCAGGGAAACGATTCTGTTTCCAAACTGGAAGCTTAAAAAAAATACTGGGGATAGAGATTGGAGATCAGTCAAATTGAACAATTTTTCTTTGGGTCTTTTCATTCAGACAAAACAGAAGACAAAGATTGGGACCTGTTGTCAGATGTGACAGTTTTTAATTTAGTTTATATATTTCTCTAGTATCTTTCAAGCGTGACATAGACTAATCTTCATGATAATGTCATTTCTGTCACCACAACATCAAGTGCAATGTTCAACCATACGCATGATACGTATTGTATTTTTGACTATAAATAGCGTATTTTATGTGTGCGGTAAAACTTCCATACGTTGAAATACGTAGTATCACTGTGTCAGTTGACCATTTTTCTGTAAATCTGAACGTTTTAACACATGTTCATCCAGCAATTCAAGCTGTAGTTTAAATAAAACATATATGTATGATATTTACCTTTAAAGTGTCAGCAAAACTCTTGTTACACAAAAACAAACAATGTGATTTTTTTTACACATTATGCGCCAATCACATAATTTCACGCTATATCTATGGAAAGCGCCACATGTCTAACGCATATTAATTTAATGCATAATAACGAATTATACACATATTTTATTTTTTGCCATAAAATATGTATAGTACGCGTATTTTATTCTCAGATGTAACGTACAATCGAACATTGATCCAGTGTCACTTCAGCCATCCCCAACAGAAATTGTATCCCGCATGTCATTAATTTTTTCATCAACACAGCCTAAGAATTCTCAACACAATCACTCACAACAACCATGTGCCATTCCCTCATTCGCAGAGAAGAGATTAAGAACCTGTACAGCTTGGACAGCCCAGAACTGCAGAAGATAATGGCTGAAAGGTTGAAGGAAGCAGAAAGATCGTACCAGGCAGACCTCAACAAGCAGCAGGAAAAGTAAGTGTCAGGTATAAATGCGATCTTCTTCAAGTAACACGCCTGGTGGCATAGCCGATCATGCGTCTTCACAACTTCCTGTCTTCAGTACTGCTTATCAATTCTGTTGTTAAATCCATTCCGTGCCATGATGTCAAACTGTCCAGTATTTTCTCTCTTTGTCGTCCTCTCTCTCTTTCTCCTTCTATTTTTCTTGTGGCTATGATATACTCCAGCTTTCCTCTTCTCATAACATGCCCAAAGAAAGTGGATTGATTTCTTCTAACATGAGGAATAAACTTCCTTTGCACATTGGCCTCTTTCAGGATTTTCTCATTACAGTCATGATTTTTCTTAATTTTGTGAGTGAGTCCTGTGAAGAAAGACTGAGCAGTTGGGCATTCTGGCAGTGCATGAGGGCCCACAGCAATAGGGGGGCCCATTTTCCATCCATGTCGAATGGGTGGTTAGGAGTCAGTGACCCTTTTTGCCGGGGACACAGATCACTGTCAGCCCAACCCTGGCTGTGAATAAAGCTGTCATCAACACATTGCTTATATTATGTCACAAATACATGTCCTAATTTATACGTTTATAAACGAGTGAGTGAATGTGTAATTGATAAACTGTAGCTTTCATCGACTTGATAAAATGCGAAGACCATGTACTTTCATTGGTTAAATTGTTGCCCCACTGCAAGTCACTTCTTTTATTTCTTATTTTACCTTTATAGAGCACCAAAGCCTTGGAGTTAACTGTACCTAAATTGTCAGATGAGAACCAGGAAGTCTTCAAAAACCTAGGAATGAAAATATAAATAATGAATGAGATCACAATTAGCTAACGTATTTTCATCATATAAAAAGACATAACTTACTTACTTAGTCGTTCTTCTTCTACCGTGAGGAGTAGAGGTTTGGAAGAGAGAGCGCCATACTATCTTATCGGCAGTCTTCCTTCTGGCTTGGTTCCATTCTAGTCCTTAGAGATTGTATAATGTTGTCCTCCCAGCGGACTCTGGGTCATCCTGGAGGTCTGAATGCCTGGCTGTTAGCCTCCCATAAACACCGTGGCAGCCAACTTTCTCCCATTCTGTTACAAAAGACATAACACCTTGCTGAAAACACCCATAAAAGAAGGAAGAGGTCAGTGTGCAATAAGAAGACAGCGTTATAAGTGGGAAGATAAAACATCAAGAAATGGACAACAAAGAGCCTCCCAGTGTTTGCACTATCAAGACACCAGACACAAGATGTTGGACAACACACGGATGTTGCACTATCAAGAACACCAGACACAAGATGTTGCAACTTATCAAGACAACCAGACAACAAGATGTTGCACTATTCAAGACACCCAGACACAGATGTTTAACGCACTATCAAGACACCAGAACACAAGTTGTTGGCAACTATCAAGACACCAGGGACACAATATGTTGCACTTTTAAAGACATGAGGGACACAAGAATGTTAGCAACATATCAAGACACCCAGACACAGATTGTGTTGCACAATCAAGACATTGAGACATTAGGATGTTGCCACTATCAAGACTCCAGGACACTCATGATGTTGCACTATCAAGACACCAGACACAAGATGTTGCATCTATCAAGACACACGAGACACAAGATGGTTGCACAATCAAGACATGAGACATTTAGATGTTGCACTATCAAGACACCAGACACATGGGATTGTTGCACTATCAAGGTACACCAGACACAAGATTGTTGCCACTATCAAGACACACAGATGTTGCACTATCAAGACACCAGGGCACAAGATGTGGCATGATCAAGAAAAGCGAGAATACAAGATGTTGCACTATCAAGACAAGAGACACAAGATGTTGCATCTATACAAGGGACACCTAGCACTACAAGATGTTGCACTATCAAGGGACCACCAGACACAAAGATGTTTGCACTATCAAGACATGAGACACAAGGATGGTTGCCCAATTATAGGACACCTGGACTACACGATTTTGCACTATCAAAGACAACAAGATGTTGCTCTAATCAACGACACACAGACAAACAAGATGTTGCCACTAACAAGGAACACCAGGACACAAGATGTTTGCACTATCAAGGACACCTAGACACAAGATGTTGCACTATCAAGACATTTCAGACACAAGAATGTTGCACTAATCAAGACACCAGGGAACACAGATGTCTGTACTATCAAGACACCAGACCACCAAGATGTTGCACTATCAAAGGACACCAGACACACAAGATGTTGCACTATCAAGACACCAGACACAAGATGTTGCACTCATCAAGATACCAGACACAAGATGTTGCACTATCCAAGACAACAGACAACAAGATGTTGCACTATCAAGACATGAGACACAGATGTTGCACTATCAAGACACCAGACACATGATGTCTGCACTATTTCAAAGGACATGGAGATCACAAGATTTTGCACTATCAAGACACCCAGACAACAAGAGTTGCACTAGCAAGACACAGATGTTGCACTATCAAGACACCAGACCACAAGATGGCTGCATGATCAAGACAAGAGACACAAGATGTTGCATATCAAGACACCAGACACATGTTGTTGCAACTTATCACAAGACATGAGACACAAGATTTTGCACTATCAAGACACCAGACACAAGATGTTGCACTATCAAGACACAAGATGTTGCACTATCAAGACACCAGACACAAGATGTTGCACGATCAAGACAAGAGACACAAGATGTTGCACTATCAAGACACCAGACACAAGATGTTGCACTATCAAGACACCAGACACAAGATGTTGCACTATCAAGACACCAGACACACGATGTTGCACTATCAAGACACCAGACACAAGATGTTGCACTATCAAGACACCAGACACAAGATGTTGCACTATCAAGACACCAGACACAAGATGTTGCACTATCAAGGCACGACACGAGACACAAGATGTTGGAGACACATTTCAGTCTCCCTTCGATGTGAACAACTGATCTGATCTGAAATTGAAAGTGCACAAAAAAGTATCATTTGTGGTAACAGCTAGCGTTCTACGTTAAAGAATTAGCGCTGTATTTTTATTCTGCTGGAGTTCCATTTAAGTCGGCACCGCGTTTTTTGACAAGGTCCCGATTTTTACGGTAATAAAATCACTAACAGATCTTGTTTAGCATCTTGTGGAATTACTATGCAGATTGGGAAAACTCTTTGCAGTCTGAAATCATACGGGTTATGCCATGAGATGATTTCAAGAAGATCGTATTTTCTTGAGAAAATTAAAACCCAAATATAAACCCTGTAGAACGTGTGATCATTGCATTAAAAATTTTACCGCGCTGATCACGCTAGGTGAGGTTCAACATCAGAAAAAGATTAAAGCAGTAATCAGTAATCAAAAAGAGCTTACAAAAAAACATCCCATAGAGAGTTCACAGTCAGACACCATCTTTATCATCATTTCTTTTGAGTTCCTTACAGAGCATAGAGCCACATCTGAGTAGCTGGTCCCCTTGAAGGCAGCTAGTATCCAGGCAGTCACATGCTCTTTCTAACGATGTTTCTTAATCAATATTTTAGAAACCATACGTTAGAAGAGCATGGTGGACTGCCTGGTACTAGCTGGGGGATGCATGCAAGGGTACCAGCTACAGATGTGGCTCTATGCTCAGTAAAGGAACACCTCAAAGAAAATGATGATGATCAATGATGGTTTACCTGACTGGGTACTCTTATGGGATGGTTTTTTTGAAAGCACTTTTTGATTACTGAATACTGCTTTAAATCTTTTTCTGATGTTTGACCTCACCTAAGCGGGTTCATCGCGGTAAATTTTTAATGCAATGATCCACACGTTCTACAGGGTGTAATTATTGGGTTTATAATTTTCTCAAGAAAATACGATCTTCTGAAGATCAAATCTCATGGCATATCCCCGTATGATTCAGACTGGCAAATGAGATTTTCAGATCTGCATGTAAAGTCACAAGATGCTAAAACCAAGATTCTGGTTAGTGATTTTTATATATACCGTAAAAAATCGGGGACCTTGTCAAAAAAAACGCGTTGACGATCCACTTAAATGGAACTCCAGCCAGAATAAAAATACAGCGGGCTAATTCTTTAACGTAGAACGCTAGCTGTTACCACAAATGATACTTTTTTGTGCACTTTCAAATTTCAGATCAGGATTTCAGTTGTTCACATTCGGAAGGGAGAATGAAATGTGTCTCCATACATCTTGTTGTCTAGTGTCAACATCTTGTGTCTGGTGTCTTTATTTCTGTGTCACATCTTGTGTCTTGATGTCTTATTGCTGTGTCACCATTTGTGTCTCTGTCTGATGTCACATCTTGTGGTCCTGGTGGGTCTTATTTCTGTGTCACATCATGTGTCTGATGTCTTATTGAGCTGTGTCACATCTTTTGTTTCTTGATGTCTTATATTCTGTGTCACATCTTTGTGTCTTGATGTCTTATTTCTGTGTTCACATCTTTTGTTGATGTCTTATTTCTGTGTCACATCTTTTTGTCTGGTGTCTTATATTCTGTCACATCTTTTGTTTGATGTCTTGTTTCTATGTCACATCTTTTTTTTCATGCCTTATTTATATGTCACAACTTTTGTTTAGCTGTGTTTTTTTTGTGCCACATCTTTTGTTTGATGTCCTTATGTCTTGATTTCACATCTTCTGTGTGGTGCCTTATTTCTGTTTGTCACATCTTTTGTCTGGTGTCTTATTTCTGTGTCACATTTTTTGTCTGGTGTCTTATTTATGTGTCATCTGTCTGATGTCTTATTTCTGTGTCACATCTTTTTTGATGTCTTATTTCTGTGCCATCTGTCTGGTGTCTTATTTCTGTGTCCCATCTTTTGCCTGGTGTCTTATTTCTGTGTCACATCTTTTGTCTGGTGTCTTATTTCTGTGTCACATCTTGTGTCTGATGTCTTATACCTGTTTCACAACTTCTGTATGGTGTCTTATTTCTGTGTCAAATCTTTTGTCTGGTGTCTTATTTCTGTGTCACATCTTTTGTTTCGTGTCTTATTTCTGTGTCACATCTTTTGTTTGATGTCTTATTTCTGTGTCACATGTTGTGTCTGATGTCTTATTTCTGTGTCACATCTTGTGTCTGATGTCTTATTTTTGTGTCACATCTTTTGTCTGGTGTCTTATTTCTGTGTCAACATCTTGTGTCTGGTGTCCTTTTAGTGTGTCTTGATAGTGCAACTCTTGTGTCTGGTGTCTTGATAGTGCTACCTCTTGTGTCTGGTGTCTGATAGTGCAAATCTTGTTTGTCTGGTGTCTTGAATTACGTTCAACATCGTGTGTCTGGTGTTCTTGTTAGTGCAAACATTACTTTGTCTGGTGTCTTGATAGTGCACATCTTGTGTCTGGTGTCTTGATTAGTGCAACATCTTGTGTCTATTGTCTTGATCGTGCAACATAGTGTGTTGGTGTCTTGATAGTGCAAACATCTTGTGTCTTGATAGACTGCAACATCTTGTGTCTGGTGTCCTTGATAGTGCCAAATCTTGTGTTATTTGGGGGGGAACTTGATAGTGCAACATTCCATGTGTTCTGGTGTCTTGATAGTTGCAACTTATTGTGTTGGATAGTGCACATCCTTGTAAATTCTGGTGTCATTGATAGCGCTACATATTTGTGTCTGGTGTCTTGGATAGTGCAACATCTTGTGTCTGGGTGGTTTGATAGTGCAAATCATATTTGTGTTGGTGTCATTGATAGTCAACACTGGGAGGCTTTCTTTGTTGTCCCATTTCTTGATGGTTTTATCTTCCACTTATTAACGCTGTCCTTCTATTGCACACTGACCTCTTTCTTCTTTTATGGTTGTTTTTCAGCAAAGGTGTTATGTCTTTTGTAAACAGAATGGGAAGAAAAGTTGGCTGCCAACGGTGTTTAGGGGAGGCTAACAGCAGGCATTCAGACCTCCAGGATGACCAGAGTCGCTGGGTTGAGACAACATTAGTGCAAATCTCTGAAGGACTAGAATGGAACCAAGCCACGGGGAAGACAGCGATCATGGTGATTAGTATGGCGCTCTATCTTCTAACTTACTCCTCACGTAGAAGAGGAGAGGACTAAGTAAGTACTGTTATGGGGGTTATTTTTTATATGATGAAAAATACGTTAGGCCTTAATTGTGATCTCATCATTATTTATATTTTCATTCCTAGGTTGTGAAGACTTCCTGGTTCTCTTCTGACCAATTTAGGTACAGTTAAATCCAGGGCTTTTGGTAGCCTTCTATAAGGTCAAAATAAGAAATAAAAGACAGTGAACTTGCAAGTGGGGCAACAATTTTAACAATGGAAAGTAAACATGGTCTTGCATTTATCAAGTCGATGATGAAAGCTACAGTTTATCAATTTACAATTCACTACACTCGTTATAAACGTTTAAATTAGGACATGTATTTGTGAATATATAAGACCAATGTGTTGTATGACAGCTTTATTCACAGCCAGGGTTGGGACTGACAGTGGATCGTGTCCCCGCAATAAAGGGACACTAGACTCTCTAACCACCCATTCGACATGGATGGAAATTGGGCCCCTATTGCTTGTGGGCCCTCAGCACTGCCAGTATGCCCAACTTTCTTCAGTCTTTCTTCACAGGGGACTCACTCACAAAATAAGAAAAATCATGACTGTAATGAGAAAATCCTGGAAGAGGCCAATGTGCAAAGGAAGTTTATTCCTCATGTTAGAAGAAATCAATCCACTTTCTTTGGGCATGTTATGAGAAGAGGAAAGCTGGAGTTATATCCATAGCTCTCAAGAAAAATAGAAGAAAGAAAAGAAAAGAAGGAACGGAAAACAAGAAAGAAGACAAATACTGGACAGAAAGAAAAAAAGAAGAACGGACAACAAATTATACGACATAATTGAAAACTAAGATCCCAGAAAAAAACATGAAAGGACAGAAAGAAAACGAAGAAGGCATTGTTGGACGGATGAGGAAAAAAAGAAGAAAACTTGACGAGAATCGCACAGAATACCTGAAGGAAATAATTTTCTGTGGCTCCAAGAATAAAGAAAGCAAATGAAAGAAAGAAAGAAAGAATCTGAAATTCCTTCAAATGTCCCTAATCAATAAAATAAATCTTCTTGGCTAAATTTCTGGGCTGTCCATCCTGATTTCAGGTTCTTAATCTCATACATCTGCGAATAAGGGGAATAAAACACTACTTGTGTTCCTCACTCCCTCCCTCCCCTCCCCTTCCTCTCCACCCATCACTTCAATTTAGGTGTGTTGATGACTAACATATTATATCTCAATCCGGGATTACCCTTTCTGTTGGGGACCCCCAAAAAAAAACTCCGATTCACATGTATAAATTATCCTAAGTCAACAAAAATCATCACAAAACTATACAAGTAAAAAATCTAAACCATCTCATTCTAATACTGGCTAAAACCTCCTATCCCCCCATGTGATAAATCCCTATTATGCATTAAATAACCAATATGCGTTAGGGATCATGTGCGCGCATCTTACCATAGATATAGCCGTGATATAAAATACTGACATGGCGCATAATACTCCCAACAAAAATCACAACTCTT
Organism: Oreohelix idahoensis; assembly: GCA_024509875.1. Classification (NCBI taxonomy): domain Eukaryota; kingdom Metazoa; phylum Mollusca; class Gastropoda; order Stylommatophora; family Oreohelicidae; genus Oreohelix; species Oreohelix idahoensis. The sequence continues at coordinate 5,996 of JAMPIV010016556.1, read as the reverse complement.
CTTCCCCACATGTTTTTATTTAACAAGACCCTTTGCATAAACCAACTTTACAGGTAACCACATCCACCCCCCCATCTCATCCCCACAAAACACCCTCCTTCACCATCCAACATACCAAAATAACACAACACCAACGCCCCAAATGTGTCAAAACTATACCCCCCCAAAATTTACCAAAAAACCCCCCCTTCATTACTCACAACCAGTAATACTAACGTATTATCCACAGTACCACTAACAACATCTCCCCCCCCCTATCACCATACGCACTTATCCAGGTCAAACATCCCCCCTACTAAAAAAAACCATCCAAAATTTTCTATAACATTGCACTCCTGATATTCTTGTGGACAGAAACCTTCCATATATCATTATTTATTTAGTCTATTATGTCATTTCTATGGAATATATTATACTATATATATATATATTATACTATATATATATACTCGTTCATATATATGATATATAGTCCCATATATATATATATTACCATTCTCCTCCCTCCACAAGACCCAAGAAATATTGTCCCATAATCACCAACTAAACTACCAAAACCACTATAAACAGTATAATTTTTATAGCATACAGTACTTCCGGAAACATAATACGTTTCCCTGTTTCGATTAGAATATTACTCATTCACTGGAACCTATAACAAGAACAAAAAGAGGCAAACTGCAACAGACTAGATCCATCCAATAGCGATCAACCACCTTCCATAGAGAAAACATTAACCTCCCCAACAACACATGGACCTAATGAAGACTAATCCTCCCTATTTAATCAATCGCAACACATCAACATAACCAACACTGGAGGTGGGGGTAGTACATCTTTTCTTACTAATTAAGCATTGGTGCATTACCTAAAAGTCCTCTCAGTATCCCAAAATACATAATAGGGGACATATTAAAACAAACATAATATACTATCTAATCCTCAGGGCACCTGGGATCATTGAAAAACTTGCAGCAGGAGTCATATATTCACAGAACAACCACAGAGAAAGTTGCTTTACTTTACTGATGCACAAGTCAAGTATTATCGCTGTAACGTTAAACAAAAGCCAAAAATAATACAGACCTGGATGACCTATACTAAGAACAATCCATTAGTGCTCCACAAACTTTGTCAACAATTCTAAAAATCAGTGTTGTATGCCAATGGATTCCTTATATTGGTAACCATCACCGGCAAATATATCGAAGAGGCTACGTACATAGATGGCAAAAAGAACGGTTCACACCTTACCTTGAGCACTAGATTACAACAGATAATTCCTTTCGAGGAGGCAAAGTGTTTTATCAGAATCAGATACAGAAAAACATAATGGAACTGTTGAAATCCTAGGGCACAATACAGAATGATGCTTTACTACCAGGCTCCACAGAAGAGAAAAGTGGTAAATCTTCAGAGACTCCGCACTGGCCCACAAACAGATTGAGTTACCACATCTATTTTTCAAACAAGCTAAAGGATTAGGAATTACCGTTCAGCTCGTAAACTGTGGCACTGATAAAATTGAACGTGACAAACCATGCTTCAAATTGCCACTTATGGTGCCCCTCAGAGAAAAGTGCATATGGGGACGACGGGCCAGCTCCTTTTCCGTGGAAAAAAAACATCTTTACGATAGATTTACAAAAATAGCCTTAAACTGTATACTGCTTTCTTTGAGAACATTCAAGTGGACGTCTGTGATGTACGATAAAAGAAGAATGAAGAGTATAGATATTCAGGTATAAAAAAGTCTACGTGCAATGTGAAATTCATGAGACGTCAATACTACACGAAGGCCTCAAGATCATGTGCCACTCTGTTTTGTTTGAAGGCAGCAAATTAAAAAAAGATACATTTTACATAATGTTCCCCATTTATGACAAATAGGTCTGTATCAATTTTATTCTTCATAGCATTTTGTCTGAAATTGTGCTGAGACCCAATAAGCTATACCCCATCTACCACTACCTCTACATTATCTTACATTTATTGTATTTTCCCTTAAATGTTAACAAACTTGGCCACCTCATGTCCCGTTTGTGATTACATGTGAATTATTGATTTATTTAAATTCAGGTGTATAATTCAATCTTATTTTGGTTTCTGTGGTATCTTCAGAAAGAATATGTAAAAATTTAAAAGAGGTAGGGAACTAACGTTAACGGAGTGAAGCTTGTATCACAATCATTTATAAGAGAATGACCATTGGAGCATAGGAACTATGTCAAATGACTCATATTTAACAGTATCTTACTTTACAGTACCACTATAATAACTTGTGCCATAACCAAACTTTTAGTTTACCAGTACAAACTTCCAAACGAACTTAATCAAATCATCAAAACTTTATTGTAAATAATCATCCTGCAACACCATACTAACACCTAATTCACGCGGCAATCTTTGCTAGTGTCAACATAAGTACCAACAAAACCCGTTATTGAACTACGGCACCATTGGTATATCGTGTCCACTAACTCATAGAAGTACTCATAAGCCTAAGTTATAAATTAGCACAACTATTAAGTTATTCTTCAACTCAAAATCAAGGTTTATCTTACTCGGGCCGGCGTACAACTGCTGAACTACATCACCCCTAATTCTACAATGGTATATTCAAACACAATAAAAAAATGCGCCAACACCATGTTTCCCACAATATAAACCATATCCATGGGCAGTGGTATACTCGGATCCAAAACTTTACCCCTCCTTTTAAAATATTTTGGCCATTTAACCAAACACATAACCTCTTTACTTCTAATCCTTACATCAAGAGGGCGACCAAGTTGAAGGGCAAAATTATACCTGCTGCAAGATGATTAGGCATGCGCTAAGTAAAAAAACTTTGGGAACTTTGTAAAAATCAAGAGATGGACTCAGGCTGTAAAAACTCTCTAGCATCGTGGCCACCATCAAGATAAGGGACAGGAGGCGTCTGGCCAGATCCGTTGGCAGCCGAACCCCTTAGATGTTGAAGCTGGGCACTTGACTAATGATGCCGAATGTGTATTTACATTTTAAAACCCAAACTACTATTTATCCTATTATCCACTCCACTCCGTACTCATAACATTGCTCGCTTCTATTCTTAGGCGCAGGTATGTGTATATATTAAAATAGTTAAATTTACAAAAAAACATATAACAACGCGAATAGGGTTGTATTTAGAGGTTCAGAGGTACAGATGCCTGTCCCCATGCAAACGTTTACACCTCGCTGTTGATTCCTGGCTAAAATGGTACCAATCAATTTTTTTTTATTTCGTCATCTGTCTTTAGTTTTTAATAAAATTATAACCTGTGTGTTTTTCGTTTAATTTAGTTCCTCCAGTGTCGCATGTATTACAGTTGACAGGCCTAACTTTTCTCGAGTGATGGAGATATTACGGGAACGAGGACATGAGACAGAATACTGCATAACGCAGTAAACCGCCATTTCTTGGAGGATTACTTGCCACAGTAGTTACATAGACTGTCACAGTATGACCAACCTATATGTTGGTGCTCTTCTGGAGGCCAGAGTGTTCATGTACTTGATGCAGCTTTCAGCTTGGTGGGTCCTATTTTCATCGAGTGTTCAACAACTCGACCTCTTCTCTGCTCAGAGCCGATGTGGCGCTGCTGTGACTCCAGCAACTCCCCTCTTGGTCTGCTGACAGCAAGATGCATATTATTTTGCACAACCGCTGGATAAAACTGCATCGTGTGTTACCAGAAAAGGCAAACAATCTTCTTCTTTTTCTTTCTTCTCCTTTCTTCATTCACCTTCAAGATGTCAACTTGAGTATGTTCAAAGACAGCATTGGTCAAGCTTGAATATGTTCAAAGAAAAGCATTAGTGCAACTTGAGTATGTTCAAAGACAGCATTGGTCATGCAGCGCTGAGTATGTTCAAAGAAAAGCATTGGTGGTCAACTTGAGTATGTTCAAAGAAGAGCATTGGTCAACTTGAGTATGTTCAAAGAAAGCATTGGTCAGCTTGAGTATGTTCAAAGAACTAGCATTGGTCAACTTGAGTATGTTCAAAAGAAAGCATTGGTCAACTTGAGTCATGTTCAAAGAAAGCACTGGTTCACCTTGAGTATGTTCCAAAGAAAAGCCCATTGGTCAGCTTGATATGTTCAAAGAAAGCATAGGTCAACTTGAGTTATGTTCAAAGAAAGCATTGGTCAGCTTGAGTATGTTCAAAGAAAGCATTGGTCAGCTTGATCAGTATGTTTCAAAGAAAGCATTGTTCAAGCTTTGAGTATGTTCAAAACAAAGCATTAGGTCAAACTTGAGTATGTTCAAAGAAAGCAATTGCGTCATCTTGAGGTATGTTCAAAGAAAGCCTTTGGTCTGCATGAGTATGTTCAACAAAGCATTGGTCAGCCTATGAGGTATGTTTCAAAGAACGCATTGGTCAGCTTGAGTATGTTCAAAGAATAAGCATTGGTCAGCTTGGGTATGTTCAAAGAAAGCATTCTGGTCAGCTTGAGTATGTTCAAAAATCAGCATTGGTCAAACTTGAGTATGTTACAAAGAAAGCATCAGGTCAGCTTGAGTATGTTCAAAGAAAGCATTGGTCCAGATTGGAGTATGTTCCCAAGAAAGCATTGGTCCGCTTGCTAGTCATGTTTACAAAAGACCAGCATTGGTCAGCTTGAGTCTGTTCCAAAGACCGCATTGGTCCCCCCATACCCCTTTATGTCCAAAGAAAGCATTGGTCAGCTTGAGTATGTTACAGAAAGCATTGGTCAACTTGCGAGTATGTTCAAAGAAAGCATTGGTAACAGCTTGAGTATGTTCAAAGAAAGCATTGGTCAACTTGCAGTACGTTCAAATCTAAAGAAAGCATTTGTCAGTTGAGTATGTTACAAACGAAATCTAATGGTCAGCTTGAGTATGTTCAAAGAAAAAGCATTGGTCAACTTGAGTATGTTCAAAGGAAAGCATCCCTGGTCAACCCCTGTGTATGTTCAAAGGTAAGCATTGGTCAGCTTGTGAGTTAGTTCAAAGAAAGCATTGGTCAGCTTGAGTATGTTCAAAGAACTCCTTAGCATTTGGTCAACTTGAGCACGTTCAAGAAAGCATTGGTACAACTTGAGTATGTTCAAAGAAAGCAATGGTCAGCTTGAGTATGTTTTCAAAGAAAGCATTGGTCAGCTTGAGTATGTTCAAAGAAAGCATTGGTCAACTTGAATAAGTTCAAAGAAAGCATTGGTCAGCTTGAGGATGTTCCAAAAGAAAGCATTGGTCAGCTTGAGATATGTTCAAAGAAAAGCATTGGTCAGCTTGAGTATGTTCAAAGAAAGCATTGGTCAGCTTGAGTATGTTCAAAGAAAGCATTGGTCAGCTTGAGTATGTTCAAAGAAAGCATTGGTCATGCACCAGGTCGTCTTCTTACCTATCCTACAAGCCAAATAGACTTCCAACAACATGACGATGTCATCCAAAGGAAACAATTTAAAGTTACTCCAATTTCACAGCCATTCTAAGACGGAAGATGGTATTGTATTAACGCTGAGGAACACGAGTAAAAACAGATCGATGAGAACGTATCAGTGTCTAGGTTTAAAGGACGCGCCTTGCCTAAAAACTCTTTTTTTTTTTTTTTCTTTAAATGAGATTATTTCGGGAAAAGTAAAGTGAACGTGTAAAACTAGTCGATGCAGTTCATGATCCATATTCAATTAGACCAATCATTCTTGTTCTTCGTCACGCTCTTATATAACTGCGTCTAATTTCTTTCTAAAGTTGGATGTCTGTCTCAGGCCTTCTCTCAAGGCTAGTACGTTTCTCCGTCATCAACGGGAGATGGCGATGACCCGTCTAACTGTTAAATCTGCCTCCCCACCCCCCCATCATCCCCCCCCCACACACCCCCCCACCCCCCCACCCCCACTCCCCATAATACACCCAACCCCCCCCCACCACACCCCAACCACCCCCCTCCCACACCCCCCCATCCCCCCCCCATAACCACCCCAAAACTCCCAAACCCCCCAAACC